>ML379977.1:4419-25659 GCA_005239525.1 Nicotiana knightiana | reverse complement strand
TTATAAAGATTGGGGTTTCTACCTGCAACTGTTTTTATTGATAACAGTTTTATAATAAGTACGTGGAAAATGCTATTTCATCCGTAACTGTTTTATTGTCGTAACTGTATTATTTGACAACAGTTTTCTGAATAAATACATGGATTTTGATCTTTCATTCGTAACTGTTTTATTTGATAACAGTTTTTTTTGAGTAAGTACAAATGATGATGATCTTTTACCCCTAACTATTTTTGTTACAACAGTTTTGAATAAGTATAAAAATGTACATTTATTCCTCGTGACTAATATTTTGCCTTTCCGCCTGAACATGTTCGAAGGTTTTTTGCATTTTTGCATTAGGCTTTGTATTTGGATGACTCTTTTGATCTCTTTCGATTCTGCTCGTATCACTTGTCTTGTTGGGTAGATGGGTCTTCAGGCTCGAGCTTTTGACTTTCTGATAGTCTTCTTTGCTTCGTCTTAGCCTTCCATACTGTATAGTCCCCCAAGTGTTTGAGCTTTGAAGAATGAGATCTCGAACACTTGATTATTCCTTCCCTGTGGTCCTTTTCCTGAAAAGGAAAAACATTCCGGACTCAAAGGTTTATAGTTTTTTAGATGATGACTGCTTAACCCTTTAAAACGTCCATCAGAAAGTGTAACCCTAGACCGGGAATTGTGTTATTTCCTCGCGTCTTTGCAGGTCTAATATCATCATCTGGTGATGGGTTAGCTTTATGCCTATCATCTAAAAAAGTTAGTAAAATTTTTAAATGTTCAAAATAAAATAGAATGTGTGATACCTGATCGAGGGTACTTCTTTTCCTTAGAAGTAATACTTCTTTAGGTGGATGGCGTTCCAGCTTGTTGGTATAACTCTACCGTCCATAGCTTCCAACTCATAGGCGCCCTTCCCAGCTATGCCTCAGATTTTGTAGGGTCTTTCCCAGTTTGGATTTAGCTTTCCTGCGCCTGCTTCTTTCGTTGATTGAAAGACTTTTTTGAGGACGAAGTCCCCAATCTTGAAGTACCTGAGATGAGCTTTACGGTTGTAATAACGCTCTATGATTTGTTTTTGAGCTGCCATCTGTATCAGTGCTGCTTCTCTCCGTGGTTCGAGCAGGTCCAGATTGGTCCTCAATTCGTCGTCGTTTGCTTCCTCCATGGTTGTTTCGAACCTTATGCTTCGTTCGCCAATCTCCACAGGTATTAAGGCTTCTGAGCCATAGACAAGTGCGAAAGGGGTTTCTCCCGTGGCTGTTTTTGAAGTTGTTTTGTATGCCCATAGTACCGCTAGTAACTCATCAGGCCAGTTTCCTTTGGCTTTATCCAGCTGCTTCTTTAGATTGTTGATGATGACCTTATTCGTTGACTCAGCTTGACTATTAGCCACGGGGTGGTATGGAGTCTAAGTGATCTGTTTGATTTTCCAGCTTTCGAAGAATTCTGTGATTTGTGAGCCTATGAGTTGTGGGCCATTATCGCACACGATCTCCTTTGGTATCCCAAAGCGACATATTATGTTTCGCCATAAAAATCTTTTAACTTCCTTTTCTCTCACTCTTTTGAACGCGTCTGCCTCTACCCATTTCTTAAAATAGTCGATTAGCATGAGCAAAAACCGTACCTGTCCTTTAGCTGTGGGAAGAGGTCCCACTATCTCCATACCCATTTCATGAAAAGCCATGGGATACTATTGGATGCACTAATTTCGCTGGTCGATGCATGTTATTGGCAAAACTTTGGCACCTGTCGCATTTGGATACGAAGTTCTCGGCTTCTTCTTCCATCTTAGGCCAATAGTATCCAGTTCTGATTAGGTTTTCCCTAAGGATCTCGCCCCTGAGTGATTTAGACAGTGTCCTTCGTGGACTTCTTTCATCACAAATTCCGTTTGGTTAGGTCCAAGGCATTTAGCTAGGGGTCCTCCAAACATCTTGCGATAAAGCGAGTTGCGAATAAGGTAGTACCGTGCAGCTTTGCGGCAAAGTTCTTGAGTTGCTTTCTTGTCTTCAGGTACGGTGCCATTCTGCAAAAAATTAAGAATTTTGTTTCTCCAGTCCCAGGTTAAGTTGTTGAAAGTAACCTCATTCCTGTCCTGGTCGATCATTGTTGTAAGGCCCCAAAAAATTTTGCTAGGCAATATAGGATTTCGGGGTGCCTGGTAGACTAATTATAATATTTTATGTGCTTTAAATATGAGGTAAATGAATTGGATGTGGTGAATAAATTTATGAGTCATATAATAAGTGATGCGAGGTCCAAGGGGAAGCCTAAGGCTAAGCCAAATGGGAAAATTTCATAATAGGCTAAAATTCCAAAGGTATTTGCACTAGTCCACACTTTGAACGAACATATCTACATTTATATAAGGTATTATGTGATGAATAACCTATCAAATGAAATTTCTTTGAGTCTAGTTTCCAACGCTTCAAACTGTTCGTCATTTTGACATTCCTACGCAAAGTTATGATCAAATTACCAAAGGCTGGAAAAATGTGATCCTCTGTCAAATCTGTGATCGCATTTCATGTCGCATGTTGACTCTGCAATCGCAGATTGGGTCAGTGTAGCCCAGTTTTGGGCGCCTATTTCGCGTTGCATTCTGCGGCCAACATTCTTGTTTTGCAGTCCATTCTGCGATCGTAGACCCTGTTCCAGAGACTTATTTTTCCTATTTTTATAACCCGACCCCATTTTCATAAATAGGTTTAGGGGCTTCATTTGGGGTCAGTTTCTACTGATTTTAGAGAGAGATGAGAGCATATATAGAGAGAAAGAAGGGGCATAACTTCATAATCATCCAAATCTTGCTCAAGTCTTCAAGAATCAAGGAAGATAACCATAGATTGTCCTCCATCCGGGTAAGTCCTACTACCAAAAATTTCATGCAAGAGGTTAAGAGTTCAAATATGTTGTGAGGGTTAGAAATAGGCCATGCATATGGAACTAAGTTGTATTATGTGATGTTAAAGAACTAATTTGGGTAGTTCATGTTAAAATTGGGTGAAGGAAGAAGAGCTTGCCATTTCTAAACCTTGTAGTCTACTTCACATGCTAGGTGTTTGATGAAATTCCTAAGAGAGTTATACCATGGGTAATCTTCCTAATTATTAATCGATTTTCGCTATCTCCTTATAGATTCCTATGGCTAGAGGTGTTGGTGTATTGTATAAACCTAAGGAAAATCTCTTTGAGGTATGTATGGATAACTTTAACCTTTGTAAAATCTTCTTGTTGGGTCCGAGCATACGGTATGTGTACCTTGTTTGAAAATATGTGAATTGATTGTTCAAAAGTGTTGAGACGTAAGATTCTATTCTCTTATTGTCCTAGTTGATTACCATACTACCGTGCTATATGAGATTGTGAAAAGTGTTTTGATGTGCCTATCTTATTATGTGCAAAGCTCGTAAATGCTCAAGGGTGTCGATATGAAAGTAGGTGTTAATGAATGAAAGAATGTTAATGTGCCCAAGTGTGGGAATGTATATAATAGCTAAAAACCGTGCGTGGAAAGTAATGAAAAAGGGTATTGTGAAATGATGTAAATGAGTTGAACGATTATGGCAACACCGTGCACATGAATTACTGCTTGGTGAGAGTCAATGTGCCTTGAGCTCAAATGGCGAATTGTTGATATGAACTTGTGTTCCTTGAAATGAAGAATTCTTGTGATTTAATTGTTTGTGGTTGTTGTTAGGAAATATGATTGTCAGGTGGGATCGGGTTGCGCACCGCAACACAAAGTAATAAGGATGATGGGTTGTGGTAATAAGGGTGGCCGAGGTAATAAGGATGGAACGTGATCATTATCACTATCGAAATGAAAAATCTGGGAAACTCTTGAATATGGTGAGGTTGAAAGGGGAAAATGAGAGATTGTGAAACTTGTTGATTTTGGTTGTTTCTTTCCACGTGCATTGATTGATTGGTTCTATTACTATCTCTTATTTGTGTATTGTTTGATTGTACTTGGGATAAAGTTTGTTCATACATACTAGTACTATTCCACAGTACTAACGTCCCTTTTGTCGGTGGCGCTACATATTTTATATGGATGTAGGTGGGTCCATAGAAGGTAGCTCAGCTCGCCATTAGTGGTTCCTTCTCCTCATCCTTTTCAGTTGTACTAGTGAGCCCCACTTCCTCTCAGGGCCATGTGTAGTTCATGACATCTCCTTTTGAGTATATTATGTATTGTAAGGTATAGTCGGGGCCTTGTTGCCGGCAAGTATTGTATAACTCCTGGTACTCTTAGAGGCTCCGTAGACACTATGTGGGTGTATATATATATTTTGGGCAGTGGTCGTATTTGCTCGTAATCGTGGTCCGTATTGGGAAGTGTTGTATCTATTATGTATCTTTCGGGAAATCTAGTATAATAATGTAAAATGAGAAAAATTGGATTTATTGTGGTAATCACACACTTTTAAGCTTATCTCACTGTTTCACATAAATAATGTATGTTATGAACACGGGGTAATGCATGGGATAGGTGAGGCAAATCCAGGTCCGCTTGACTGGGGCCACCCGGTTGAGCGCCGGTCATGTCCCTCGATTTTGGGGCGTGATAATTGAGTGGAATAGTTGGACGACAATTGCATTGTCTTTGTTTGTTACTTCCGTGACTGCTGCGAGGTTAGCTAATGCATCTGCTTCTGCATTTTCCTCTCTAGGTATTTGCATTAACTTCTATGTTTTGAATTGTCTCACGAGCTCTCGTACTTTTTCAAGGTATTGTTGCATTCGAGTCTCTCGAGCGATGTAAGTCCCCTGCATCTGATTTACTACCAGTTGGGAGTCACTGTTGATCACGATTTGCTCTATTGAGAGCTCGCGTGCGAGTTCAAGCCCTGCAATAATAGCTTCGTACTCTGCTTCATTGTTAGTTATAGGATAACACTTGATATCTTGTCGTGTCTTTTCACCCGTGGTGATATTAAGACTATGCCTAAGCCGGCACCTTTTATATTTGAGGAGCCATTGGTGAATAGGGTCTATAGGCCCGGATTAGCATCGTTAAAAAGTTGTAACTCTTTTTCTACTTCAGGGATAATGCTATTACTAAAGTCAGCAACAAAATCAGCTAGTATTTGAGACTTAATTGCAGTTCTAGCTGATAGATTGTTTCATGCTTACTTAATTCTATGGCCCACTTGGCTAATCTTTCTGACAATTCTTGTTTATGCAGAATATTTCTTAAAGGATATGAATTCACAACAGTGATTAGGTGACATTGAAAATATGGTCGTAATTTTCTAGATGCCAAGCTAAAGGCTAATTTTTTTCATATGTGGATATCTAGTTTCAGCATCTAGCAAAGTTTTACTTACATAGTAGATAGGTGATTGCTTACCTTTTTCTTCTCTTACCAGTACTGCACTTATAACAATTTCTGAAACAGCCAGGTAGATGTACAATCTTTCCCCTTCTTTTGGCTTTGAAAGCAGCGGTGGTTTCGATAGATAAATCTTCAGATTCTTGAGGACTTGCTGACATTCTTCAGTCCATTCGAACTGATTCTGCTTTTTGAGAACTGAGAAGAATTTAAAACTTTTTTCGGAAGACTTAGAAATAAATCTTCCCAAAGCTGCTATTCTCCCTGTTAGTCTTTGAACTTCCTTTTTATTTGTTAAAATATCAGGTATTTCTTCTATAGCTTTAATTTGAGCGGGATTTACCTCTATTCCTCTGTTCGGTACAAGGAAACCCAAAAATTTACCTGATTGCACTCCAAAAGCGCATTTTTCTGGATTTAGCTGCATATTATACCTGNATAATCAATTAACTTACCTCTTCGACCGGGGCCCAGCCTCGTGCCTATATACACTTTCTGTTCAGGATTTTGTTCAGACAATGGAACAGCTTCGAGCTCTTCCGTAGTTGTTTTGATGTGCTCGTCTTCCTCCAGTTCATGAATAACGTCCGGTCTAGAATCTGCATCCATGTGGTCTAATGCACCTTCCGTGGCAACTTGATTCACCTTCTCGTATGTATTTTTTTTCGTACCTGTTTCAGCAATAATACCTTCCGTACCTATTTGGGTAGTAATTTCTTCCATGCCTGTTTGGCTGGTGTTACCCGCTCGGGAGATACCCTTATCTTGTGATTCTTCCACCTCTATTTTTTTGTTGTAGTGTACCACGGAGTTTATATTTCTTGCGATTTGTTGATCACCTCTAATTTGCTGAATCCCCCATTCAGAGGGGAATTTAATTACCTGATGCAAGGTGGAGGGTATTGCTTTCATGTCGTGGATCCATGGTCTTCCCACGATTATGTTATAAGCCATGTCAGTATCGATGACTTGGAACCTGGTACTTTTGATCACCCCCTCAGAAGTGCTAAGCTCAATTTCTCCTGTTGTTATAACCGTAGAGTTATCAAACCCTGATATGGCTCGTGCCCTTGGGATTACTTGATTCCCCAATAGCATTTCTTCCACGACTCTTAGCAAAATGATATTGACTGAACTACCTGGATCAATAAACACTCTTTTTACGTTTGTGTCATGAATAAGTAAAGATATAGCATCGTTGTGAGGAAGTATTAATCCGCCGATATCAGCATCATCGAAAGTTATATCGTCCTCTTCCAGATTTTCACGAACCCGTTTTCCATGTGTAATTCTGAACTTTGTGGTCGTTTTTTTTAGTTAAAATTATGTTCTATTTTATACTCAAAACTGTTACAGTTGAGTCCTAGTAGTAGTTTTGACTCACTACTACCTCTATATATCATTTATACTATGACAAGGACTAAGAAAGTATCTATCTATACAATCAATACATTGACTTCCTAGTCCTATCTATATACTTCATTGAATCCAATCTAGCTTGCTCAATGCCTTCTTCCATTTCTGGTTATGCTGCCCTCGTACATGTAGATGCAGTACTATTTCTTTGCATATTTGTTGCTCATCATATTTGCTATCCTCAAATCTTCCTCGATTCCTTTCTCTCCAAATCAGTGCTACTACCATTGCAAAAACACAGCATGTAATAGCACTTATTCCTGTTCTGCTCTTTGCCAGTTTGCTTATCCATTTCACTTCATCTTCCCAATCATCTATGTTTCGATTATACCCCAGCCATAGACACACCTTAGCCCATAAGTTCTTTATTTTAGCACATTCAAAGAATAAGTGGCTGAAAGTTTTCATGTTCTGCCTGCAGAATATACAGTCACTTGGCACAGAAATGCCAAACTTCATTAGTCTATCAATTGTTGCTAGCCTCTTCTGCACTGCAAGCCATAGAATGAATTTATATCTCGGATGTACACTTAACTGCATCATCAATCCTCTCCACTCAACTTTGCAATATTCTGGAATCATCTTCAGGTATAGCTTTTTGATTTGAAACTTCTTATTTTTGCACAGGCTATGTAATCTTTCTTGCATAGTTCCTTGTAATTGTTGCTGCTGCATTACCCCCTCCCTGCTATCAATTATCTTCCTTATAACCCAAGCTGTTGTCTTAGGAATTGGCATGGTCTCCAGATCATTCTTCTTTATATAAAAGCTATGCACCCATCTAATCCATAGACAATCCTTCTTCCTGTTTAAATCCCATAAGTGCTTGGTAATTGCTGCTTTATTCCATGTCTTGACATCCAGTATGTTTAGTCCCCCTGCCACTACTGGTTTACACACATTCTCCCAGGATATTAAAGTTTTCTTTGAGACAGTTACATTGCCTGTCCATAAGAATGTCCTGCAGATACTCTCTATCAGTTTCAGCACCTTTTTTGGCATTATGAACACATGTGCCCATTAGGTCTGAATACCAAACAGCACTGTCTTTATTAGTTGACATCTTCCTGCATAGGACAATAGTCTTGCTGACCAACATGTAACCTTTTCTGTTATCTTCTCCACCAANCATTCTCCCAGGATATTAAAGCTTTCTTTGAGACAGTTATATTGCATGTCCATAAGAATGTCCTGCAGATACTCTCTATCAGTTTCAGCACATTTTTTGGCATTACGAACACTTGTGCCCAGTAGGTCTGAATACCAAACAACACTGTCTTTATTAGTTGACATCTTCCTGCATAGGACAATAGTCTTGCTGACCAACATGTAACCTTTGCTGTTATCTTCTCCACCAGTGGCAAGTACTGGTTGATATTAAGCTTCTTCGAGTCCAAAGGTACTCCTAAATATTTGAAAGGCAGCTTTCCTTCAGTAAATCCCAATGTTTGTAGGATTTCTTCTTTGTTCCTCTGTTCAATATCAGCCATATATATAGCACTCTTGCTTATATTTGCCTGCAGCCTCTGAAAATTTGCAGAATGCTTTGTGCAGTATCTGGATGGACTCTATATCTGCTCTACAGTACATCAGTAAGTCATCAGCAAAACACACATGGGTGCTATTCCGTTTCCTACACTTTAGATGGAAATTGAAGTTTCCATTCTTCTGTAGCCGTCTCAATTCTCTACTTAGATACTCCATAGCAATGACAAATAAGTAAGGAGACATAGGATCTCCTTGTCTTATTCCTCTCTTTCCTTTAAAAGGTTTTGTTAAGCCACCATTAATCACCAATGAATATGACACTGTAGTTACATAGGTCATGATCCACTGCACGAACTTAAAGGGAAATCTAAGATCCTTCAGTACTTGTTTTAGAAAATTCCACTCCAATGTGTCATAAGTTTTCCTTAGATCAACTTTCATCACACATCTTGGAGATACTCCTTTCCTGGCATATCCTTTAAACAGTTTGTGACTGAGCAGTATGTTGTCTACTATACTCCTTCCTGCAATAAAGGCTGATTGTGATTGATCAATCAGTCCATCAAGTACTCCTTTAATCCTTCTTGTGATGACCTTAGAGATGATCTTATATACTGTTGTGCAGCAAGCAATTGGTCTGTAGTCCTTTACTGTTTTTAGAGCTTTTACTTTGGGAACTAAAGTAATAGATGTAGTGTTTATCATATTGGCCAGCCTGTTTGTGTTGAAGAAATCCTTCAAAACAACAAATATATCTTCCTTTACTATTTCCCAGTTCCTTTTAAAGAATTCCACAGGAAACCCATCGACCCCAGGCGCTTTGTCTCTAGGCATCTCTTTGACTGCTTCAAAAATCTCCTCTTCAGTTACATTTTGTATCAATGCTCTCTGCTGTTCCACTGTTAAACAAGGCCCTTCTCTGATAATAGCTGAATTTGCACTAGGTAATTCTCCTGCACTCTCTCCCATTAATGACTAGAACACTGCAATGAATTCATGTTCCACAAGTTTTGTTTCTGTTAGCTTCACCCCAGTGTCTGTGTAGATAGTATTTATACTGTTTTGACTGCATCTAATCTTCCACTCTTCATGAAAATATTTTGTGTTGCATCTCCACATTCTATCCAACATGCTTTTGATTTATGCCTCAATATTTGCTCCTCTACAGTACTCCACTTCTCCATGTCTTCTAATGCATCTTTCTGTTCATTTATAAGTGACAATGCTAAAGGATTATGTCTCATCTGGCTTTGCACAATATCCAATCTCTCCCTTGCCTGATTAAGCTTTTGCTTATATGAAGCTATATAAGCATTTATCTCCTTTAGTTGCTCCTTCATGTTTTTTAACTTAGCCCAGACTTGCTGCATAGGTGATCCTTCATAATTCTATCCCCATACCTGCTGAATTACATTCTGGAACTTTGGATGATCCATAGCATTTGTATATAATCTAAATGGCTTAGGATGTAGTAGTTTCTGGCTCCCACATTTTATGAAGATAGGTGAGTGATCAGACACAGATGGATTCATATAATCTGCTTCCACATGTCCAAATTGTTGTAGCCATTGATAATTCCCCAATGCCCAATCAATTTTACTATATACTCTATTCCATGTACCTTGCTTATTTGTCCAAGTATAGTGCCACCCCTTAGCTCTGAGGGGGGTAAGTTGCATATCATCAATCATTTCTTTAAATCCTTGCACTTCAGCAGTAGTTACAGAAGAACCTATCCTGTCATCAGAATATAGCACATTGTTAAAGTCTCCACTCAACAGCCATGCCTCTTGACTTGGTACTACTATCTGCCTCAGGTCTCTCCATAGTCTCTCTCTCTTCTGTAAATCATTTTGGGCATATATTACACTAATTTGTTCTTTGAACTTAGTTCTAGTATCTTCCACACTACAATATATAAACTGATCAGTCATATGGCTTACTGTTACTTGCACATGACTTCTCCAAAGTATCCAAATTCTTCCATTCACAACATATGAATAGTTGCAACATACATTCCAACCCTTAGCTATCTTTTTTTTGGATTTTCTTAGCTTTATGCTCCTTTACTCTAGTCTCTATGCATCCCAGTACATCTACTTTATTTCAAGCAATAAGAGTTTTCATCTCTTTTTGCTTATGGGCTTGGTTTAGCCCTCTAATATTCCAAGTAACAATTATCATCTGGATAATAGGGGGTCTGGTGGTCCAGGATCAATTTTATGACCACTGCTTCCTTCATCCAAACTTTCAGCAATATTTTTTCCTTTTCCAACCTCTGCATTGCTCTTCCCCATTTCTGTATTAGTGCTTCTATATTCTGGCTCAGCAGAGTCTATTTTCCCTGGACTTGTCTTGTACACAGCCTGCATTTCACTGTCCATATCTTCCTTTGCTTTCCTCACACTTCTTTCTCCTGTAATATCTCTTTGTATTATGCTTACTTCTGGTTGAACATCAACATGCATTTTATCCTCTTGTTGCTTGACAATCCATGTTTGTTTGACATTCTCTCCCTGCTTCTTTCCCCTTCTCCTTTGTCTTTTCTGCTTTTTGTCTTCCTGCATCCCTTCCTGCATCCTTTTATCCTCATCACCTTTAGCATTATACCAGCATTCCATAGCATCATGCCCAAACTTCAAGCAATCATTACAAAAGCTAGGTTTCCAGTCGTATTCAATCGTTTGTATTTTTGGCCCGTAAGGTGATTCAATTTTAATCTCATCTGGTAATGAATAAGCAGCATCAACTTCCACAAGCACACAAGCATAGGATATCTTTTCATAATGAGCAGTAAACTTATCAGTGTACAATGGTTTTCCAATAGCACTAGCCATTTTGCTAAGTGCTTCAGTCGACCAAAATCCCACTGGTAAGCCAAGAAATTGTACCCAAATTGGAATGGTACTAAGGATATCCTTATTGAATGAAAAATCAATTTCCCACATTCTCAGCACCATAGGTCTGTTCCTATATGTATAAGGTCCATATTGAAGTACTTGATCTCTATCAGCAATAATATTGAATCGAAAAATACAGTATCCTTCAGAATGCATGAGAATCTGAGGTTTAGCAACAAAATTCCAAGCATTCATCACATAATTCTCCATAGCTTTATCATAAGGATTTTCTCCAATTATATAGACTATTAATGCAGTTTTCTAATAGTCTTCCTGAGATTTTAAATCTTCATCACATAGCGTAACTATTTTCTTACTATCTCTATCAATTGGAGGCATAAATGATAGTGTTTTCCCCATTTGTGAGCTTCGATTTCCTTGAACAATTTCAGCTGCCGTTGGTGTATGCTTCTCCGATCCCCTAGCTTCTGAAAATGCAGTCGTCGTACTGTTAGATTGAGTACTTCCTCCATTTTTACCGTCTGTAGTTGAATCTCACTATCTGAGTTGTTCAATTCATGTCCTTCCTCAACTGTTTGGTACTTTTTTGGAAGAAAACTACCAAAAGTCAGAGGTGGTAGTTCCTTCTTAATTCCATTCTTTGGTGTGATTAGCTTCTCCGTCTTCTTCGCAGTCTCATGCAGTGGTTTCCGGCGCCGAGCCATCAACTCTGGTGACAATTGCAATCTTTGCTATTGTGCGCCGAGAGAAACGGTAAACGTGTGCCACATAACCGCTATTGCTATTGTGGTCGTTTTGCAGACCACTCTATTTACTTCTTCACCTTCGTGTATCACGTTGACGGTTCATTTTGGAGAAGGATGCTTTTGGGGGCTCCTGTCTGTTCTTCATATATGCCTATTTTCCTTTATCACTAAAAATTCTATTAAATAGCCCTATTTCAATTTTCTACTTCACCTTGTAAAAATCTGCAATCCGCAGTCTTGTGCCCATGATCGTTATGGAATTCACACCAGTGATCTAGGTTCCTTCTATTTGGATCCGATCGCATCTCTTTGGGCCACTTAACCTTGTCTCCCATGTTACTCAATATTGAGACAAGTTTAGTAGTACTTACATTAAAGGTATGATCCCCAATTCGGGTGTTACCTCTAGGTCGTTCATCTTGATCTTTTTTGGATCTAGATGAGGATGAGACTACGTCTCTTCCTGGTCATCTATAGTCTCACCTAGTGTTTTCGAACCTGGGACTAATATCACGTCCCCAGGGTCCTAAGTAATAATCGTACATGTTTTTACCTGATCTTCTGTTGATTTAGGACGTCTGGATCTGGAATGATCTTCATCTCTTGAACGAGCAATGATATCTTCTTCTATTCTGAGTTTAGTACTATACCTGTTATATACATCGTTCCATGTTGTAGCAGGGAATTCTCTTAGACTTTCCTTAAGTCATCTCGTGGCTTCTGAGCTTTTATCGTTTAGGTTGCTTGCAAATGCCATGGCTGCCCAATTATCAGGCACCCTGGGTAATTGCATTCTTTCTCGTTGAAACCTGTCTACAAACTCACGGAGTAGTTCCGTGTCTCCTTGTTTTATTTTGAATATGTCTTCCATTCTTTTCTCAACTTTTTGTGCACCAGAGTGTGCTTTTATAAATGAATCTGCAAGCTCAGCAAAAGAGTCAATAGAATTTTCAGGGAGAAGAGAATACCAGGTTAGGGCTCCTTTGGTAAGTGTTTCCCCAAATTTTTTGACAAGGACTGATTCAATCTCTTGTTTTGTTAAGTCGTTGCCTTTTACTCCAGTAGTGAAAGAAGTCACATGATCATGTGGATCAGTTGTTTCATCATATTTGGGAGAGTCAGGCATTTTAAACTTCTTGGGTATAGGCAAGGGTGCCGCACTTGGCTTCCAAGGTTGTTGTGAATACCTATCAACATCAATGCCTTTGATAATAGGCGGTACTCCAGGAATTTGTTCGATGTGATCGTTCTGCTGCTTCATCTGTTTCTGCATGGTTAGTAGTAAATTTTGTAATTCAGAGTTATTAGATATACCTGCTCTCGCTTCGAGAGATTCATTAGGAGTATCTCCCCTTCCTGAGTTTACCAATCCAGATTGAGGATTTTCCATGCTGATGGTATTATTGCGGGGTGGTGTCGGTGGTGCAGGTAACGCTGCCGGTAATCCCCTCGCAAATTCTTGCAAAGCTTGGCTCACATACTCTGGAATCATTTGCTTTACTCGATCTTGTTCCACCGTTTGATCATTATTATCATTGTTGTTATTGGATCTTTCTGGGGATTGTTCCCTTGAACCACGTGGGGTTCTTGAAGGTAATGGAACTAGGGTTCCATTCCTTTGCTGGTTGTTGTCGTTGGAGTTCGACATAGTTCAGAGGATATCGCTTGAAAACCAAACAAAGATTATTAAATTCTCGGTAACGGAACCAATTTGTTTAACCAAAGAATTAGATCCTTTGACCAAAGCTATTTCTAGGATGAACTCGGGTTACTGATAATCAAGAAAATAAAGAGAAACGAGTAATAGACAATATTGCAAAAATATAGAAAAGCACAGTAGATTGTATTCGAAAATCAGATGCCCATTTTACAAGTTGTGTTCATGTCCCTTATATAGGAGATTCCTTGATATAACATACAACTCTTGCTATGATTTCCCATTAATGACTAATTATGACATTAATGGGGCGTTACAAAGGATAACAGTAATTGGGGTACGGTTACATAAAGTACGAGTAATCAATTGTGGGTCCTTGAATCTGCCCGTAGCTTTGTCCAGATTCATTTTGACCGTGTCTCATCCCTGTCTTGATCAGGTTAAGTTTCCTGTGGCTGATGGACTCGATGGTTTATTGATACGTGCCTCTTTGTTCCGCATCTCTTTATTGAATCACGTCCAGCTATCGCGTTTCCCTTGGTCCACGTATCCGGCTGAGTTGTGTAGAATCAGCCAACGTGTGAGACTCTTTTTTACCAATACAGATGGACTGCCACTTTAGGGTCAAAGCCAGGTATTTCTTTGTAACTCCAAGGAAAGACATCCCTAAACTCCTTGAGTAATTCAATATAAGTGCTTTCTTCGTCAATTTCTTGTAAAGCACTTAGGTAGGTGGGTCTTAGTTCTTCATCGGTGCTAAGGTTAACTTCTTTTAAGGCATCAACCATTGCCTTCACCCCTTCTTCAAGTTCCGGGGGAGCATCTTTCGCTTCTTCATCTTCTTGAGGGTCCCCATCATTGAAGGATATGTGATAACATGGTGAAACATCGTCCAATTTCTCATCATCCTCTATTAGAGATAAAACACCTTGCTCGCTTTGTGCAGTAACATGATACGAAGAACCCACGCTTTCTTCGCCTTTATCACGTTCTTTAGTTTAGACCACAGTGTATGGCTTCACCTTCAGTACTTCATCACACGAAACCATGACTTCTGTTTGTCGCTTCATTCTAGAAGGAACCAAACTTTGGAAATTTTTAGAGCTTCTGAATTTTGGGTGAAGCGGGTGTTCTTGTATTTCGATAATTTCTCTGGAACTTATTCCCCTTCTTTAGTGGACCCAATCTCTCAAATACGAAAGTTCTCACAGTTGATTTTCGAAGTCGGTCAAATACGGAAGGCCATTTAGAAGCGGCAGATTCATCTTCTATAGTGATATAATTGCTACTCGCCCTTCTTATTGATATGCGCACTGGTGACGGTTGCTTGTATCCCAAACCTTCACGTGGTTGCCTTGTTGTAGCTTCTGATGGGAGCTTCCCTACATTTGATGGCTCATTGGGATTATATCCAACCTTTGCAAATAACTTGTAAGCGTTAGGATCAAAACCTTCATCTGTCCGCTTTGTAGGGAGTGCCACTTTCTGCAGAGGATTTTGGGCTACAAATCCTGCAAGCGGCTTCGAGGATAACTTTACTGCCTCAATTCGTTTTACTGGAAGAGTTAACTCCTTTAGCATGCTAGTTTGGAGATTAGACAATTCGCCTTCATCTTTCTTTCCTTTAGGGACATATTGGAGCACATGACTTAATTCTTGCCATAAGACGCAATATTCCCTTTATGAGATCTATTCACTTTGGGTTGTACCTCCTCAGTAACAACTTTGGCTTTACCAATAGTCACCTCAGTTCTTTTAGTTGTGGGCTCGTCATTCTTGATTTTCATGCCATCATCAACCTTTAGCTCCTTGACAATGTGGTTCTTCAAGTAGAACTTTGCATCGGTGAAGTGTGACTCTGCCTCAATGAATGGCGCATCATCGGCAACTATCATCTTCTCGACTTCACCCTCGTAGTATTTTAAACATTGATGATAGGTAGATGGAACTACTTTATTCTCATGTATCCAAGGCCTTCCAAGCAAGACATTGTATGAAGTCTTTGCATCGATCACATGCAGCCATGCACTTGATTGCATATCTTCAATGGTCATTTCCAGCCTGATTGCGCCTATGGCTCTTTCCCCTCCTTGGTTGAATCCTTGGATCATCACACGACTTTCTGAGAGTTCATTCATAGGAATACCAAGTTCTTTCACAGTGTGAATTGGCAAAATGTTCACTGAGGATCCTCCATCAACAAAAATTTGATATACCCTTTCATCAGACATATAGCCAACTAGGTACAATGGCGTTTATGAGGAGTGTCAACTAGCAGAAGATCATCATTTGTGAACGTGACTTTTTCCTCACAAGCATTAACTTATTGAGGAGTGGACTCGATAAGCTTTCCCTAAGATGGTGTCGATGGTAGTTCATCACTCCTTTCTTTCCCTTCTTCAGTATGGCAACAAGATGCATCAATACCCCAATAGGAAATCTTCGTGCGGAACCAACTTGGTAAAAACTCCTCCAAGGTCACTGGATGTCGTGGCTTTTGAGGGTGGTGCACCTTCACTTTCGCTTTTTTTAGATGCTTAACTGGGTTCCATCTCCTATGTCTTTTCTCTATCTTTTTCCTCGTTGGTTGTTCCATTGATCCTTTTTGTGGTCTCCTTTTGTGGCGCCTACGATGATTCACCAACGTCCAACCTTCATCATCCTCAGGTTGACCGTCTTCAACCTTGTAGTTCTCCAGTAATTCTTCATCTTTACTTTCTTTGGAACTACATAATTCGTCTGGATTGAATGAGCGAAATATGATAGAGACTTGGTTTGCGCTTGCTTTCTCATCTTCAAGCACGATCTTCTTTTTACGAGCCAAGTCCATAACTTTGTCCTTGAAGACAAAGCACTTCTCCAGAGGGTGGATCACAAGTCGATGATATTTGCAGTAATTTGGGTCATTGATTTTTTTAGCTTCATTTGGCCGCTTCATCTTCGGAAGCTCAATGAGATTTAACTCGAGGAGTTCTTCAAAAATAGCTGGCACATCAGAATCCAGAAATGGGTACTCTTTCTCTTGCATTTATATTAGAGTCAACTTTCCACTTGGCTTATCTTGAAACGAAGTGGATTTCATACTCTGCTTCTTGCTCACCTTCGTCGTGAACTTCACAGGTGATGTGTTGACATTCATAGCTTCTTTATTTTCATATCTTGGTACAAACTTGCTCCATTTTCTGACTTCTTGCTTGTCGTTCCCTTTGCGAGGTTCACAGACGTGCAGCCTTTCATTTCTAGCAGAGGCCATGCTCAATTCCATGTCATGGGCACGAGTTGAAAGTTCTTCAAATGTGCTAGGCTTGATACCTTGCAACATATAGCGCAATACCCAATGCATACCATAGATGCACATCTCTATGCCAGAAGCTTCACTAAGCCTGTCTTTACAGTTGAGGCTCGCATTCCTCCAATGATTCATAAAGTCGATAACTGGTTCACTCTTCCGTTGACGAGTATTTGTGAGTTCCACCATGCTCACAGTGCGCCTTGTGCTATAAAAGCGATTGAGGAACTCTTGTTCTAGTTGAACCCAACTATCAATAGATCCTGCCTCAAGGTCTGTATACCAATCAAAAGTATTTCCTTTTAGCGAGCGGACAAACTTTTTGACGAGGTAATCTCCATAAGTCCCAGCGTTGTTGCATGTCTCAACAAAGTGCGCCACATGTTTCTTTGGATTGCCTTTACCATCAAACTGTTGAAACTTTGGAGTTTGATAGCCAGCAATCATTTTTAACATATCAATAGTTGTAGTGTACGGCTTTGCGTATGTAAGGGAAGACTTGGTAGAAACTTCGTACTTTCTTTTAATAGTTCCTTCGATGAACTCCTTCAGTTGATCGATTGGAATCATCCCTTTCGAAGAGACTGGAATTTCCTTAGTGGATGAAACTTGTCGTGGGGGAGGATCAATCTCTTGAACTTCTGGGAGTTTGCCAGGTGCATGGGTGGATTCTTCTTCCATCAAGATTCCCACCCTATCGGTTAGCTTGTCGATTCTAGCACCTTTATTTTGCATGCACTTAGTCAAGCCAGCGATTGCTTCCGCCAAGTTTTCCAACTGCTCCTCCATAGATGACGTGTTTGTCACCATGTCTTGCATGATTGTCATGGACGATTGAGAGTAGCATGGATTTTCACACAGATTGATCCTTGATTGGCTCACGCTATGTGGTGTAAGTGGGGAGGATCCATCACTTGAAGCGTCACCATCTTACTTCACAACAGAGTGCTTGGATCGGGAGAGGTCAAGCAGAGCAAGAGTTTTCTTGATCTTTTCAGCAACATCGCTTCCTCCTTCGGGTGCATTTGTGGAAGATCTTGATCATTTTGAGGATGAAGATCCGAAAACAGGGGTAGATGCAGACGGCACTTGGGGTGCTTGTTGTCCTAACGATCTTGCTTTGCTCCTCGTAACTGGTCCAAAGCTTCCAAAGGTAACTTCGAGTATGTTTTCCACATCAGCATGGAACTTAGGACGGTGCATCATTCAAGGCGAAGTAAGTTGGGGAAACACAACAACAATCGAGGGTGAGTATCGTCATATTCCAGGATATTGGGAATGGGCTGAAGACGTACTTGGTGGGAGCCAACAAACCCTGAGTACAACAAAGATTTATGATGTTGTCTATGCCTCACTTTTCACTTATGATAGAAACTCGAACATTTTACAAGCATTTTGTGAGGCTTGGTGCCCCAAGACGAACACGATTCTTACATCAGCTGGAGAAATATATTTGGACTATATTTTAAATTCAAGATATATTAGTCCAAATAAATATTACGGGCTAATATAACTGAATTAATTATATAAGTCCAATATATATGGATTAAATAAATAAGTATTAATCCATTTGGCAAGCCCATTTAATTGGGCTAAAGTGATGAGCCCACTTAATTAGGCACAATATGCCATTTTCCTAGAAGCCCAGTTTGGCGCCACGTGTCAAATGACGTGGCACTCCATGTCAAATGGAAGATCCAATAGGACCATGCTATGTGTCAAAATGACAAGGCATGCCAAGTCACATTAATCGCGCCACGTGTGCAAGTGACATGTTCTGGCCAATCAAATGCGGCCATGTCACACTTCAATTTGATTAGTCGGAAAGAGTTTGTTCTTATCACAACTCCTCCCTTCCACAACTATAAATAGGGGTCTTCATAATTCAGGACACCAGAAATTATAACAAGAAGCAAGAGAGATCTCGTGGATCAAACACCGCAAATTTCTCTACAAGCTTCAAGCAACCAAGTCCAAGCTCAAGAACGAAGAACAAATCAAGTCCAAGCTCAAGAACAAAGAACAATTCAAGTATTCAAGATCAATAACGAAGTCAAATCAAATACAAGGCATTCAAGATCAAGGCTACTTGTTCGGGTTAAAATTCGTGGCAAACAATCAAAGTGTTCGCGACGAATAAATCAAATTAAAATTCAAGATCAATCTCAAAGGCCCTTGAATTTATATTGAAAAAAAGAATCAGAGAGTTCATAAAGATTGTACACTCATAATATTCAAAATAAAATACTACGATTGTTGCAATATTTTTCGGTCTTGATTTTAATTTTCTCGACGCAATTTATTATCTACAGTATATTCTTATACAAATTTCTAAAATTGTATGGTACATGTTAATCTCTAGTTCTTTGCTATTATAATAATCTAGTTCTTTGCCTTTATATTTTAGTTTGATTGGTAGTTTTCTTTTGCTAAGTACAAGAATCTATTTCATGTTAAAAATAGTCTATTTTTATTTAAATCCTTAAATTATTCATCACTATTTGATTTCATCATCAATATATCTCGGTAAATAATAGATTTCTCAAAGGTTAATTGGTTTGATAGTGTTATGGTTAAAATGTAGGCACCGGAATATGTATTTGGTAGTGTATGTCTCATATTTAAGAAAAAATCAATAAATAACCAAAAAATTGAAAAACCGACATAACCCGACATTAACCGAATTGACCGACTTAATTGATCTGATTTGGTTCCAATATTTAAAAAATCAACTTACTTGGTTTGATTTTTTTAAGAGAAAACCGATGCAAACGAACCACGAACACCTTGGATCTAACATTTAAAAAAAGTGCTTTTATGCTTAAAAGTTGCTTTTGTTTAGCTAATCCAAATGGTCTCTCATAAGTTTCTTGCACTGTACTCGGAGTGTTTGGATTAAAATATCGGAAAAGAGTAACAAATACTCCTTTACTATTAAAATATGATCATTTATATCCTCCTTTATACTATCGGTCCATCACTGCCCCTGACGTCATAAAACTGGTAAAAAAAATCGTTTGCCGTTAAAATCCTCCACCATGGAAACATTATCCAACGTGGACTGACATATCCCTGAGGTTGATGCCACATGGCATGCCACCTCATTGCACCTACCCATTTTACCCCTCCTTACTTCTTCCACCATCACCTCTTTTTTCATCCAACTACCACAGTTAGAAACAAGGCACATCAATTGTCATTACTGTATTTGTTCTTTTAGCATTGGCCATGAAACTTTAATCACCACTAGGATGCCCTTCAACCCCGTTAATGGACTCTGCATTAGTAATATTTTCATCTTCCAATAATATTGAGTATTTATTTTTCAGGGGTTTACATAAGCAAAAGTCTAAAAGCTTTAAATGGCCATTTCTATCCGGTCTAAGCTTCTAATGTTTTATGTCCCTGAAATCGGAATAATTTCTTAATCAGCTGCATGTTGGATAATAAAAAATATAGCTGGAAATTGCAAGACGAAAACACCTAAATCTCATATGACAAACTTATGATCGATCGTTTATTCCTATGATGACAACACCTCTAAAGAAAATGAAAACAGGACAAAAGGCCTCAAGGTAACTAGAGGAAAGTAAACAACTCGCTAAATCTGAGTATAAGTAAATAAATACAATTGTTAATCTGGAGAATGAAAGTGAGTCATGCTTCAACTGATGAAAAAGTGTATTATTAAGATTTACTCGGTAAACCCTTGATACAAAGAAACAAAAATAGAAGAAGAGGAATTGTATGATTGTTCTAACTACAAGTGCTCCTTCCAAAGAGTTCTTAACATAGCTAAAGATGGGGAGATATAAACTAGAGGTGTTTACCGGACGGGCTGGATCAAGCTAGTCAGGAGAAAATATAGCCCGTCTGGTTAGTGGGGCGAGCTGGTTAATAGGCTGGGGTTATATTGGGATCGCCCGAGTTCGGGCTTATCGGGTTCTAACCAGACCGGGTTTATTTTTTTAAAGGTGTATTATGTTTCCTTGTTCAATGTAATTGATACTTGATCACGCTCAACTATGTCTAATAAAAGACTAAACGGGCGTTGCAAATATAATCCGGGGTATTATGCCCAGAGTCGATCCCACAGGGAATTTACGTATCAATCAAGGCTTTAGAATACGCAACTTTTACTCAATCAATTCTCTCAAGACTTTTTAATATAAATTGGTGATGTTTTACTAATTCTACTGACAATAATAATAACTAACAATTACTAACAATGTGTTGTAAACAATTATGATAAAGGTCTAAGGTTATGGTTTCCCCCGTCGGTGAACTTCCTTCTCGGATACTTCTTATAGTTTGATTAGTTGTCTCTATCAATCATGAACACTCTATCTACCATAAATCTCTCTCAAGTAATTATGATAATTTACTAGACGCACTCTCTCAAGTTACGCTAGCTAGATTGCATTACAGTTCACTTTAGATTGCACCCGAGGTATCGTTAT
>ML379976.1:0-14919 GCA_005239525.1 Nicotiana knightiana | reverse complement strand
AGATGACAAACAACAAACGTGTTAGAGTTAGGCATTTTGCAGATATTAATCACACATTGTATGTCATGCACCTGATGCCATCTTCATTTCTAAATGAGTTTGGAAGGCTTCATGCTTCATCCCGGCTTATTGGTTTATTGGTTTTATTTTCATATTGAATTTTAGCGCTCTCTTTTGTTTTCTTTCTAATTTATTATTACTCAATTTTTTTTTATTATGGTTATGATCGCATCCGATAGGGATTGCCTAGGTATCATGACGCCGCATGAATCAGACCATTACGTAGTTCAGGAAGGAAATAACAATTTTGATAATTTTTTTTTTAACAGTTTTTTTTAGTCTTCTTTTTTTTTTTGTAAAAATAAAACAAAGTAAAATATTTTTTTTTATATATACAATGATAGAAAAGGAAATATATACAAACTAACTCCACTGACTCTAAAAAATAACTGAAATAAAACAAACTTTGATAAAACTAAAAGACTCTAAATATAAAATTAAAAGTGCGACAAATAAATATGAAACTAAGAACTAATAGACTGCACTAAAAATTTAATCTTCAATGGTCTTCTTGCTTAAACTGATATCATCAATGATCTGCATCTCTTGGCCTCCACTCTCCCCCCAAAGTCTCGTACAAATTTTGAAACACCGCTGGCAACTATGGGACGATGGCACGTGCCTGTTGACCAACTTCCTCATTGCTTAGATGGCGATGATCATCATGAACATATGCTGCTTTCTCTGCCAATTGAAGTACCTGCTCTCTGGCTTGCCCCATATTCATGTGACAATTCCGCAACCACATCTGGGTAGTGTTGAGGGCGTTCCTCATCTGAGCCTCACGTCCCTCATATTATTCAATGTGACGGTTTAACACACCTCTCTCGATCATCCACTAACGCTGCTCTGCCTCAAAATCTGCGTGGTGATATCCCCTCTTCTGCCTTTTTATTTCTTCCAATTGTGCATAAAGCTGACCCTTTGAGCGTATCCAGTGTGCCCTTTCTCTTTCAAACTGCTCTTTCTGTTGATCAAACTCTAGTTGTTGTTGGTGCGCATCCTCTTCGATGATACTCAAGTCTTCTTGCAACTTATTTTTGTTCGCCTCCACTCTTCTGACTAAACCAATCGTGTTTGCCAGTTCTTCTTCTAAGCGGGCTGCCTCATTCTTAGCATGCTTTAAATCTTTATCCATGATCTCTAAGGCAGATTGATAATCTTTCTCAATACTTAAACGGATCTGAGCGACTCCGGCTTGTTGCTGGGCTTGTTGTTTGGCTATGGTCATCTGAGCGTGCTCCAATTCCTCTTTCAGCTTTTCTATAGTTCTTTGATCATTTCTCCTCCTGTTCGACCCCTCGGGCCTATCTCTAAACAATGAAGGATCATGAAACCAAGTAATATACTCAGGGATCACCTCTCCACGATCTCGATCTTCTACCATCTCATTCAACTCCGAGACTTTACTTGCATACCAGATTTTCATAATCTCTTCTTCGTCATGGGGTTAATCTTTACCAAAATCATAACAGAACTTGCTCATATCTCGTACTGGCGGCACCTCTTGTAGTCGTGCAAACTGGCGCATCACTCGAAGTGGAGCATAAGGCTGAACACCATCCAATCCTATAAGTACCAAATAAGAATGATATGCAGACTCACAAATGACCTCTTTAGAGGAAAACCAATCGTAGTTCCAAGTGATTCGTTTGGCTGACAAAGTAAGAAGCAGCTTTTTCCAGGCATCAATCCCTTCTGGTAAGTCACATTTGCCAATATTTTTCTAGTGATCATAAGTGCGATTGGGCCAGAGCTCACTAAAATTAGTGATACTAGTATGACGATAAAAATGCTCCAAAAACCATATCTGTAACAAAATGTTGCAGCCATCAAAGTTTCGTGCACCCAATTTACATCTAGTTAAAGCACAAAAAATGGAAGAAAGAATCATAGGGACCAGAGTATAATCATTCCCTTTTGAGGTCAGAGCCTCAACCACACCTGCCAAGCGGATGTCAATGCGTCCTGCCCTTTCCAGAAAAACTACACGCCCCAAGAAAGCAACTATAAATGCAAACCTCCTGTGTATCTTCCATGTTTCCTTGTCTTCCTTTGATTTTAATATTCCCACATGCCTTTAGAAATTGCATTATAGGCCGTACAAATGAAACAGAAGTCCCAAGTTAACCCACTTACCTCCTAAACCTTCATACTCTCCATAGTTTATGTTCAGGAGCTTCAGAAATTTACCCTCATTCATATTTTTTGGTGCAATGGGCCTTTGTCAGCGAAGATCGCGGCCCCATCCTTGGAAATGGGCGATTTCCTCCAAGGTCGGAGTCATTTCGTAGTCAGTAAAATGGAACACATTATTTTCAGGATCCCAGTGTGGAATCAAAACTTCGATAACATCCCTCCTAGGCTTGATTGTCATCATGTGAACCAAATGTCCCAAGTGCTTCTTTATCAGGTGTCGCTCATATTTTCCTTAAAATCTCTCCACCAATCCCACAATAATTGTGGTATCTGATCAACAATAAGAAAATTCGGTATTCCTTCTGACCTGGGCCTCTTTTCAGATTTACCTCTTTCTCCACTCATGGTGTACCTACTTATCCAGACACGGGTTAGATTTTAATCAAATATATTATTGACACCAAAAAATCCGAGTTCTCGGTTTTGACTCTATAAAAACAAAACCAAATTATGGAACTAAAAAAATGGTTAAATTAGTAAAATAATTAAAAGAAAACTCAAAAGGACTATTCTTTTGTAAAAGTGAACATAAAAGCTGGTCTCTTTTGTTAAAACAACCATTTTGCATTTTCGAGGAAGGTTTTAAGGCTATTTCGACAAAAGGACCGAACATATGGGCAAAACTGGTCGAAAGATAAAAAACTGACAAAGTGACTATATTATTATATATATTTTTTGTTTGACAGCAAGAGAAAAAAATAGTCCATATACAACTTTTTTTATTTATTTTATTTTATTTTATTTTATTTTTAAAAAAAAAATGGGGTTGAACCTGATGAAGGTTGCCTACGGATCTCACATCCGGTGAGAATCAAACCCGCGTAGTTCGGTAAAAATAATTTTTTTAAAAAATATTTTGGAAATTGTGATTTTACATGCTAGAACCCTTCAAAAAATTTTTTAAAAAAAAAGAAGGTATTTTATGAAAACTTGGAAGAAATTTTCTCTTTCTCTCTCCTCTGTTTAATCGATATCCTAAAGCCGGTCAACATTTCAGTTAAGCCTACCAAATAATGTTACATGTAGCACAAAAAAAAAGAACATGTTGGTCTGAAAAATTGATACCTGTCCTAGATGGACCCGACCCCTGTGCCGAGTCCCGCTAAGTCCAATGCACATGATGCAAATAAAACGTAGCCTACTAGAGATATTCCTTGCTTGTGGCTTGTTCTTCTAAGTTTTCAAATCTTAAAGGAGATGGTATCTAGACCTGTCTTACCCGGGCGGACAACCCGAGCCGAGGAGCGTCAAGCATCACCAGTAGTAGAACATCACTGGCTAGCTAACGGCTCTCCCGCCTAATCATGTGTGACTAAATCCTTCACCAGAAGCTGATAGGCTAACTAGCTTTATCTCAAGACAGAAATTTTTGTGATGCTGGTAAGCAAACACAACATAACTACCTGTAAGAAGACTCAGAGGGGTGCGAGAGAGGATACAGTTTATATCACAGTTCAAAAAAAAAAATTAAAGCGGTAAATAAGCAACAAATAACACATTAGGCTTCCAAAAATAATAATATCAAAAACATGATAAAAGCCAAACAATAATCAATGTACAAAGCTCGAATTCTTATTAATAGTCCCCAGCAGAGTCGCCAGAGCTGTCACACCTCATTTTTGCCACACAACCCTATTACAAGGTTGAGTTAGAAGAGTTTTTCCAGTTAAAGTGATGTTTTGAAAAGAGATTATTTATTATTTAGAGTCGCCACTTGGAATTGAGTTTTGGTGTTCCAAGTCACCTTGTGTTGAATCCCTTATTAAAAGGAAGATTTGACTCCTAATTTATGGCCTACGAAATAGAAGACTGAGTAAGGAATTCTGTTGACCGAGGAGAAGGTGTAAGGCACCCCTCGAGTCCCGTGGTTGTAGCACGGTCACTTTTATTGACTAATGTAAGGCTTTATTCAATTTTTAGCTATTCTTGTATTTTTATTAATTATGGATTATTTATTACCGCTTAATTAATTATTATATTTTATTAATTGTGTTTACCAAGATGCGAGACGCACACAAGGTACTTCTTTTAAATTAAATGTTAAGCCAAAATACGGAATGTACACATGGATATAACATAATTATTTTAAATCTAAAGGGCATCAAGACGCGGAATACGCACATGATCCTTTTATTATTTAAGCATATCAATCCAAGGTTCGGGTATGAACACATGGGCTAATATTTAAAGTACATCTAATTTTTTTTTAGTGTTTTAGAGTATTCCAATAATTTTGTCTCTTTTAGATTCGGGATATTTAATTTTATATTCTAATATTATTTTATAACTTATTGCAACGAGCTTTGAATTAGTTCATGGCTCATTTCTATCCCTCACAATTATTTTGTTATTATCACTTTAATTATGTTATTTCTTATAACGGGATTTGAATCAATTCGCAACCCTTATCTCTCATTTATAATTATATAATTTTTAAAGCCATGAAACGTGTTTAGGCTCAAGGAATTGTATTCTCCCGTAAACCCACTCTATCAACATCATTATCAACAAACTAAAGGAATGCATGTCTAGCAACTCCAAGTCACAATCCGTACATGCTAAAAATAAAAGAATATTAAAAATAATAAATCAAGTCACAAATCAAATAAAATATAGATATTCACTATTAATCACAATAGATGAAAGATCAACATAAAACTAAGGAGAAAAAAAAAGACTAATTAAGGGAAATGTCACCCACTTCTCTCGTGAGTTTTACAACACTAATAAAAATATATTCCAAACAACACATAAAAGCAAGACTAAAATAAAATCTAAATCCAAAACATGATACAAGGATCTTACATAATTTTTTAAAGGAAAGCAAAACTTTCTTTTGAAAATNGATACAAGGATCTTACATAAATTTTTAAGGGAAAGCAAAACTTTCTTTTGAAAAGGTGATATTGCCGTAAATTAATAGCTATTAAAGATCTCATGGTCAACTTGATTTTAAGATTCAGAAACTACTTATTAATGAATAACACAACATAATATATAACTTTATAGATTAAATTATTCTTACTTATTTAACAATAACGTCATTTTAACACCAAAAACAAAACACAAAAAAAACTAGGAAATAATATGGTAGTCTCGAAACAATGAATAGGACATGCTAAAGATTTAGAAGAATAATATTTTTAAACACACAACAGGGATTAAGAGAAAAGTAAGAACTCAAATAATTCTCAAATAATAAATGAAATATAAAGTAGTGAAACATAACATCCTCATAATAGATCTTAGTTCTTCTTAAATAGTTATCTGNAAACACACAAAAAAAACTAGGAAATAATATGGTAGTCTCGAAACAATGAATAGGACATGCTAAAGATTTAGAAGAATAATATTTTCAAACACACAACAGGGATTAAGAGAAAAGTAAAAACTCAAATAATTCTCAAATAATAAATGAAATATAAAGTAGTGAAACATAACATCCTCATAATAGATCTTAATTCTTCTTAAATAGTTATCTGCAGTTTATATTCCAACAAACACATTAAAATATATTAAGCAAAAGATTAGAAGAAAACCTGTAGAGTGGGGCTTCTTTAATAAGAATAAAAACTAGTACAAACTTTAGCTCCGAAAATTCCAAGTGAAAATGACAAGCAAAGAAAGGAAATGAGATGTATGTGACGAGAACCAAAGTCACCGAGCACAACCGGAACCAAGTAGTAACCTAACATCTACTCGTATCTCTCACTGTTTGAACTCCATATTTTTACGCTTCTTTAAAGAAGATCAAGAAGTCAAATGTTTTATCCACCCTAATTCTAGATTTTCTTCCCTTTTGTTTTTCTTTTCTCTTCTTTCTCTTTTTCTTTTTCTGTTCTTCTGCCCATCCCTTTCTTTTTCTTTTTTTTTTTCTCCCTTTTCTAACTTCTTTTCCGTCATTCCCTTTCTTTATTTTTTCTTTTTCGTTCTTACTTCCTCCTTTTTTCTTTCCCTTTCGTTCTTTTTGTTCTTTTTTTTTTCTTTTTGTGTTACTTTTTTTGTTCTCCTCTTTATAAAGAAATTTTAGTAGTTTTGTTTTTGGTTGCATTTGGAGTGGGGAACATGGGTTTTGAAGTTGGAGGTTAGGGATGGTGGGGGAAGAAATGTGAGGGAGTGAGAAGTTTGGGTGGTTTTTATTTTAATTCTTTTTTTTAATTTATTTTTAACCCCTTTTTTTTAATTGGATAAAAGAAGATAAAATACAGATGTGTGTATATATATATAAATACTTTTAAACTTTAAAGGGACTATATAAATAAGAAAATTCACTATTTACATTAAGGTTCAAATTATACTAAAAAAAATTACTATAACTTACATTTAAATTAAATGAAACCAAGTTGGTATATATATACAAATTTTCTTCTATTTAAACATGGGAACAAATCTTATATTCTAAGAATGTGAATATTTTTGTTATTTTTAATTTTCTTAAATAACACCTATTATTAGTAAGATAAAAATTTAAAATATTAAGATTAGACCTAAAAGGAATATTTACACCAAAAATAGTATAGAATTTGGGTGTGGTAAAAAATTAGTTGTTCACAGTACCCTTTACTTTTCATCATCTTATTCACCTCTATTCTCCGATATTGTTCTGCCAAGGAGTGTTTACTCTCGCGGCTAGGAGTAAAAGGGTGTTAGTTACTCCAGATGATGACAAAGATAGAGGGTGGTATGTCCGGTATGTTGCTGTCCCTACTGCAGGTTTAATAGGTGAAAAAAATCTCCCCTTCCCTGAGAAGTGAAACTTTGCACGTGAGTACAGTTTTGCTCACTTTCCTTTTATTCACTTTTGATGAACTTTCAGTACCGTGACTGTTTCTTCTTCTTTTGCAGCAACCATGGGAACCGTCGAGAATGTCTCCGGTTTCCGTGATTGGGTAGAAAAACTCTTGTCAATCGCTCTTTTAGAAGAACGTTCGTGGAAGTACCTCTCTTTGAGGTTTGGTTGGAAGGTGAAGACCCACGGTAAGTGAAGTTTTTTTTTTGTTTTTACTTCTTCTCTTTTTTGAGCTTTATCTGACCCCTTTTATTTGATAGGGTTTCCTGCTCGTGGAGTTTCTATTGCGGCTATGTCCGCTTCAAGGTTTTCTCTGGCTAAGGCCCAGGAGATCATTGTTGGTTCCTCCTCGTTGAAAAGAAAAGCAAGTGGGTCCAGGACCTTAGAAGAGGAAGAGGAGGGTTCGCCGGTCCATAGGTCACGTAGGAGGAGGGTGGCCTCTGATGATGAATCTGCACCCGTTGTTGATCCTTCTGTGCCTGAATCAGAACTTTCTGCTCCTGAAGATGCAACTCCCTCTCCTGTTCGTGAGTCTATTGATCACCTGTTCCAAAAAGGTTTTGGTACCATCTCTAATGAAGCTCCTCTTGTTGCTTTCTCTCCTCCTGCTGCTAAAAATCTGTGGCTCCTTTGCCCGCCCCCACTTTCGTGCCTTCTGTTGTTGAAGTAGGGTTTTCCAGCGGGGGGGAGGGTGATGAAGCAAGTTACAATAGAGGTTCCTGCGGCGGGCAACCTCTTGAAAAAATTGGGCCAGGCTGATGCATGGTTAAAGCCATTGATAGGTTTGACTGATAAGTCTAAGCTGGAAAGCCACATCTCCCTGACTTGGATGAACGAGATTGTGCACTCGTCCTTAAAGGTAAAACTTGCTTTTCTTCCATATATACTTATATATATTCTTACCATATCTAATTTATCATTTTATGTAGATCAACCTTATAGGCACAGAGCTAATGAAGAGAATTGTTCAAACGGAGCAAGCAACAAATGACTTCCATATTGAGGCTGATAATTGGAAGGAGCAGTACGAGAGTTTACAGCTTGACATTGAGGCAATGTAGGAGGAAAAGTGTACCTTGGAGCGGCAAGTTAGGGTTATGGCAGCAGAACTGGCCGTCGAGAAGGCGTCTTCAAACCAGGCAGGTAAAGACAAAAATGTCTTAGAGTCTTCATTTGCGGAGCATCTTTTCCTGTGCCAGAGAGGATATTAGGAGCCTGAAGGCTTTGTTGGACCAGAATGAGGTGTATTATGGCGAACTTGTTCAATTGCTTACCCAAACCCAAGAATACCTCCGTAACTCTTCAGAGAAAGTACAGTTTCTGGAAAGATCCATAGCTCCTTTACAGGCCTCTCATGATGCTGCCGTGGCTGAAAGAGATGAGCTAAGAGTTGAAGCTGAACAATGGGAGAAAGACTACGAGGCTCTTGAAGACAAAGCAACCGTCGATGTTAGCTGGGCTTATTTGAATGCCCGTCTTGACACATTGATAGAAATGGGCCAAGAGGGTTTTGACTTGGAAGCCGAAATTTCTAAAACCAGAGAGACGATTGAGAAGTCTCAGCAAAGTCAGAATTTCTCTTCACCTGAGGCTGAGGTCCCAGTTGCTCATGTCTCGCCATCTCAAGCCGCTCAACAATTGGTGGTTACCTCCGGTCCCATTGGGGGTAAAGTTTGGTCCTTTGTAAGTCCCCAATTGACAACTTAGGGGCAACTTTTGTATAAACAAATTAGGCTTAGACTAAGTTAATACTTAGTTTTTTTCCACTATATATTAATAATAATATCGGCATGACTTTTGATTCCTTTGAGTTTTTGTTTTCACTCTTAAATCTTTGCATGCTTTCTTTTTTGAGGTTTTTTGTTTACCTCTGAGTTTTTGACTTTGCATTTAAAAAATGCTTAGATTTTTCGTACCTTTTCGTAATAGGCACGATTTATAAAAGAGGGCCCTTTTATATCGACACTTAATGAAGAAGACGTCTCAACTTCATAATGGTGTAAATGTACAAAAGAGAGATAGGAATTTCACACGTTTTTCTTTGACAATGTTTTTAAGAAAGTCTTTGTATTGTTTCGATCTTTCGCAACATTTTACATGTGTTTGTGTATCGTCCATAACTCCTTTGCAACTGTTTTTCTTACAACAGATTTGGTATAAGCTTGTACTCGTAACTGTTTTTCTTTTGTAACAGCTTTTTCGAATTAATATGGTTTCATTTTGAATAAATCTACGGGTATGAATTTTTACCCGTAATTGTTTTTGTTTACAACAGTTTTTGAATAAATACAAGGATAATGCTTTTCTCATCCGTAACTGTTTTTATTTACAATAGTTTTTGAATAAGTACAAGGATGTTCATTTTTATCCGTATATAATATTCTGCCCTTAATCAGGCTTTGTGTTTTTTGTCTTTGGCTCTTTGATTTTGCTCATAGTACTTGACTTGTTGGGAAGATAGATCTTCAGGCTTGAGCTTTGACATTTTGATAGTATTCTTTGCTTCTTCTTTTCCTTCCATACTGTATAGTCCCCCAAGTGTTTGAGCTTTGAAGAATAAAATCTCGAGCACTTGACTATTCCTTCCTTGTGGTCCTTTTCCTGAAAAGGAAAAACATACAGGACTCAAAGGTATATAGTTCAGATGATGAATGCTTAACCCTTTAAAAATGTCCATTAGAAAGTTGTAACCCTAGACCGGGAATTCAGTTACTTCCTCGTGTCTATGCAGGTCTAATATCATTATCTGGTGATGGGTTAGCTTTTTACCTATCATCTAAAATGGTTAGTATAAATTTAACTGTACAAAAGTAAAATATAACGTAATGATACCTAATCGAGGGTATTCCCTTTACTTCAGAAGTAATACTTCTTCAAATGTAACAACATTCCAACTGGTTGGTAAGATTCTGCCGTCCATATTTTCCAGCTCGTAAGCGCCTTTTCCAGCAATGCCACGGACTTTATAGGGCCCTTCCCAGTTTGGATTTAGCTTTCCTACACCAGCTTCCTTTGTTGATTGGAAGACTTTTTTAAGAACGAAGTCCCCAATTTTGAAATATCTGAGGTGGGATTTTCTGTTATAATATCGCTCTATAATTTGTTTTTGGGTTGCCATACGTATTAATGCAGCTTCTCTTCTTTGCTCGAGCAAATCCAGATTTGTCCTTAACTCGTCGTTGTTTGTTTCTTTCATTGCCGTTGTGAATATCGTGCTTGGTTCGCCGATTTCCACTGGTATTAATGCTTCCGAACCGTAGACAAGCGCGAATGGAGTTTCTCCCATGGCTACTTTTGCAGTAGTTCTGTAAGCCCATAATATTGCCGGTAGCTCGTCAGGCCAGTTTCCCTTGGATTTTTCCAACCGTTTCTTTAAGTTGTTGACAATGAATTTGTCTGTTGACTTGGCTTTCCCATTAGCCACGGGGTGATATGGTGATGAAGTAATTCGCTTGATTTGCCAGCTTTCGAAGAATTCTGTGATTTGTGAGCCTATGAATTGTGGGCCATTGTCACATACGATCTCCTTTGGTATTCCAAAGCGGCATATTATATGTTGCCATATGAAGCTTTTCACTTCTTTCTCTTGCACCTGGTTAAAAGCATCTGCCTCCACCAATTTTGTGAAATAATCAGTTAATACGAGTAAGAACCGTACCTTTCCTTTAGCTGGGGGAAGGGGTCCCACTATATCCATGCCCCATTTCATGAATGGCCATGGTGACACCACTGAGTGGAGTAATTCTGTTGGTCAGTGCATATTGTTGGAATATCGCTGACATTTGTCGCATTTAGCTACGAAGCTCTCAGCATCTTCCTCTATTTTAGGCCAATAATACCCTGCTCTAATTTGGATTTTGACTAAGGATCTAGCTCCTGCATGGTTTCCGCAGTGTCCTTCGTGTACTTCCTTCATCACGTACTCCGTTTGATTGGGTCCAAGGCACTTTGCTAGGGGACCTCCAAATATTTTACAGTATAAAGTTTCACGAGTTAGGCAGTACCGCGCAGCTTTCCGGCGAAGTGCTTGAGCTACTTTTCTATCTTCAGGCACGGTACTGTTCTGCAAAAGGTTTACAATTTTATTTCTCCAATCCCAGGTTAAATTGTTAAATGTTACCTCATTTTTGTCCTGGTCGATTGCTGAATGAAATAGGTGTATGAAAATCGCATTCTCTTTATTTGTTATGTCGGCAACTGCTGCGAAGTTAGCTAATGCATCCGCTTCTGTGTTTTCCTCTCTTGGTATTTGCGTAACTTTCCATTACTGGAATTGCGTTGCTAGGTCTCGTTCCTTTTCCAGATATTGTTGCATTCGAGCCTCTCTTGCGGTATAAGTCCCCTGCATCTGGTTTACCACTAGTTGAGAGTCACTTTTGATCACGATTTGCTAAAGTGAGAGTTCTCGTGCTAGTTCAAGCCCGGCAATGACAACTTCGTACTCTGCTTCATTGTTAGTTACGGGATAACATTTAATGGCTTGTCGTATCTTTTCACCCGCAGGTGATATTAAAATAATTCCCAAGCCAGCTCCTTTTATGATAGAAGAGCCGTCAGTAAATAGGGTCCAAATTCCTGGATTAGCCCCGTTGAGGAGTTGTAACTCTTTTTCCACTTTAGGGATTATGTTAGTATTAAAATCAGCGACGAAATCAGCTAAAATCTGAGACTTTATTGCAGTCCTAGGCTGATATATTATGTCATGTTCGATTAATTCTATTTCCCATTTACCTAGTCTCTCTGATAACTCTTTTTTATGCAAAATATTTTTTAATGGATACGAGGTCACAACAGTGATTGGGTCACTGAAAGTATGGTCTCAACTTTCTAGCTGCCATGATTAGAGCTAAGGCTAATTTTTCTAGATGAGGATATCTAGTTTCAGTATCTAATAAAGATTTACTTACATATTAAATTGGAGATTTTTTACCTCTGTCTTCTTTTACCAGACTGCACTTACGATAATTTTTGCTATGACATGATAAACATACAGCCTCTCCCCCTCTTTTGGTTTAGACAGCAGCGGGGATTTTGATAGATAGGCCTTCAGATCCTTGAGAGCATGTTGGCATTCTTCAGTCCATTCGAACTGATTCTGCTTTTTTAGAACTGAAAAGAATTTAAAACTCTTCTCTGAAGACCTGGATATAAATCTTCCTAAGGCTTCAATTCTTCCTGTTAGTTTTTGAAATTCTTTTTTGCTCGTAAGTATATCAGGTATTTCATCAATAGCTTTAATCTGAGCGGGGTTTACTTTTATACCCCTATTTGATACAAGGAAACCCAAAAACTTACCCGATTCAACGCCAAAGACGCATTTTTCTGGATTTAGTTTCATGTTATATCTGCACAGGATTTCGAAGGTGATTGAAAGATGATGGAAATGATCTTCCACTTGAGTTGATTTTACCAGCATGTCATCAATGTATACTTCCATTGTTTTCCCCAGATGTTCCTAGAACATCTTGGTCACTAGCCTTTTATGTGTGGCTCCAGCATTTTTCAGGCCAAAAGGCATGACTTTGTAACAATAAGTCCCCCTGTTTGTAATAAAGGAAGTTTTTTCCTCGTTTGAGGGATCCATGTTTATCTGATTATAACCAGAATATGCATCTAGAAAGCTCAACAATTCATGAACTGCGGTGGAATCAATCATTTGATCTATGTGTGGTAATGGAAAGGAGTGTTTGGGGCATGCTTTATTCAAATCTGTGTAATCTACACATACTCTCCATTTACCATTCTTTTTGGGNAGTGGCATCAATCATTTGATCTATGTGTGGTAATGGAAAGGAGTCTTTGGGGCATGCTTTATTCAAATCTGTGTAATCTACGCATACTCTCCATTTACCATTCTTTTTGGGTACCACTACAGTATTAGCTAACCAATTAGGATATTTTACCTCGCGTATTGAACCAATTTTCAAGAGTTTTTGTACCTCTTCATCGATCACTTGGTTCTTGAATGGTCCTTGCTTTCTTTTCTTTTGCTTGACAAACACGAAGGATGGATCTTAATTTAGTTTATGAGTCATCACTTCCGGAGGTATACCTATCATATCTGAATGGGACCAAGAGAAACAATCTGAGTTAGCTTTTAAATATTTAATTAACTTACCTCTTCTTGCGGGGCTTAGCCTTGTTCCTATATGAACTTTTTGCTCAGGCTTCTGCTCGAACAGTGGGATAGCTTCGAGCTCCTCAATAGTTTTTTTAATATGATCATCTTCTTTTGGCTCCTGAATGACATCGGGTCTGGAATCCATGTCCGTATATGTTGATGTTGCCTCTGTGGTGATTTGGTTCACCTTCTCGTGGCTTCCTTATTCCGTACCTATTTGGGTTCCAATTTCTTCTTCCATACCTAATTGGGTGATTTCCTCGTCTTTTGACTCTTCCGCTACCTCTTTTTTGTTTGAGTGTACTACTGAATTTATATTCCTTGAGGTCTGCTGATCGCCTCGAATCTGTTGAATTCCCCATTTTGAAGGGAATTTTGTTACCTGGTGTAAAGTAGAGGGTATTGCTTCCATGTCATGGATCCATGGTCTCCCCATGATTATGTTGTAAGCCATATCGGTGTCAATGACTTGAAATTTCTTATTTGATTACTCCTTCTGCATAGGTACTAAGCTCAATTTCTCCCTTTGTTATGACCGTAGAGTTGTCAAACCCAGATAAGGCTCTTGCTTTTGGGGTTACTCGATCCTCCATTAGCATTTCTTCCACAACTCTCAACAAAATGATGTTGACTGAGCTACCTGGATCAATCAAAACTCTTTTTACATTAGTGTCATGTATGAGTAGAGATATTACCAGAGCGTCGTTATGAGGAAGCAGCAATCTGTTTCCATCTGCATTGTCGAACTTTATATTGTCTGCTTCAATGTCTTCACGAATTTGCTTCCCATGTGTAATTGTGAATTTTGTTGTTCTTTTGCAGACTACTTTGTTCACCTCCTCTCCTCCGTGTATCACATTCACCATTTCTTTGGAGACGGTGGTTTCGGGGGCTCTTGCATGTTCTTCATATATGCCTGTTTGCTTTTCTCACTAAACAGTTCTATTAGATAGCCCTGTTTTAATAATTGTTCTACCTCACCTTGCAACAATCTGCAATCTGATGTTCTTTGTCCATGATCGTTATGGAATTCACACCAGAAGTTTGGATTCCTTCTATTTGGATTCGATCTAATTTCTTTGGGCCATCGAACTTTATCGCCCATGTTTCTCAGTACAGTAATTAATTCAGTAGTACTTACATTGAAGCTGTAGTCCCCGACTCTTGCGTTACCTCTGTTTCGTTCCTCCTGATCTTTTCTAGATCTTGAGGAGGATGAGTTCGTATCTCTATTTGAAGGTATATATTCCGATTGTGTGTTTTCAAACATGGAACGAGTTTCTCGTCCTGAAGGTCCTGTATATGGATCGTACATGTTCTTATCTATTCTCCTTTCTGGTTCGGAGCGTCTAGAACAGGATCGCTCTTCAGCTTTTGATTGAGCAATGGTGTCTTCTTCTATTCGTAGCTTGGTGTTGTACCTGTTATAGACATCATTCCATGTCGTGGCTGGGAATTCTCTCAAGCTTTCCTTGAGTCTTCTCGTGGCTTCTGAGCTTCTGTCATTTAAGTTGCTTGCAAACGCCATTGCTGCCCAATTGTCAGGTACCCTTGGTAGCATCATTCTTTCTCATTGAAACCTGTCTACAAATTCTCGGAGCAACTCCGCGTCTCCTTGTTTTATCTTGAATATGTCTTCCATTATTTTTTCAACTTTTTGTGCACAGGAATGTGCTTTTATAAAAGAATATGTGATGAGTGGCTAGAATTCATGATTTTAAGCATTATATACCTCGCATTTTATGAGCTT
>ML379975.1:0-35014 GCA_005239525.1 Nicotiana knightiana | reverse complement strand
GCTTACAGTTATACCACATGTTGATCCAGCCATGCAGTTGGTTCGCTCGGTCACATGTAGTCAAGCATCGAATGTCGTGTTATGCCCAGGTCATGGTTCGAGGCGTGACAAAGCTTGGTATCAGAGCCTAGGTTCAAGAGTCCTAAGGAGTATATGAAGCCTTGTCCAGTGGGGTCATTTTTATGTGTGTGTGCACGCCACACGTGTAAAAAGTTGACCACCAAGACATCTAGAATTGTTCATTTCTTTCATACTCTAGATCGTGTTGTTAGAGCTATGCTTCAGGAATCTCTCTAACTCGTGCAAATTGCGTATTTCAGAAAAATGTCTGTAAATAGGAAGTACACCAGGAGGGCGTCAACTACTAGCCAGGGGGCTACGACTAATGTTGCTCAGTGCCCAGTGCTTCAGACATGGATGTCAGGGGAGCTATTCAGTTGCTTACCCAGATTGTTGCTACTCAGGCTCAAAGACAGGGGACAAGTGTTGTTCATGAAACAGATAGTTCCAGGTCCAGAGAACTCCTCAACATGAAACCTTCAGTCTTCACAGGGTCAAAAGAGGATGAGGATCCACAAAACTTTATTGATGAGGTTCAAAAGATATTTCGAGTGATGCATACTACAGACACTGAGGCGGTAGAGCTTGCTGCGTACCAGTTGAAGGATGTTGCCAACACTTGGTATGAAACATGGGAAGAGTCCCGAGGGGAGGATGCGGCTTCTACAACTTGGAAGGAGTTTGTAGATGCGTTTCTTGAGCATTTTCTACCCATTGAGGTCTTGGAAGCTAAGGCTTTGGAGTTTGAAAGACTCAAACAGAATGATATGAGTGTGAATGAGTACTACCTCAAGTTCGTCTCTCTGGCTAGGTATGCTCCGGAAATGGTACGTGATATGAGGGCCAGAGTTAGGTGGTTTGTTTTGGGGCTTTCAGATGACTTGTTTGCTGATGCTAATATAGCTGCTCAAAATAATGACATGACCATCACTAAGATGGTTTCCTTTGTTCAAGGGAACGAAGACAGGTTAAAGGAAGAAGAGCGACTACAGAGAGAGAAGGACAGGGAATTCAGCAAGAGAGCTAAGTCTGTAGGAAATTTCAGCCATGGGGGATCCCAAACAGGAGGCAATCGCCAGTTCTTCAGGAAATCAAAATCAAGACCTGCTCCTTCTTCAGCTAGGCACCGGTTCGGAGGTCAAAGTTTAACAAGAAAAACCAGAATTTCAGAGCAGTAGACTCACAGTCACAGGCTAGTGTGGGCTACAGAGTACCTGGTTACCCTATTTGCAACATGTGTGGTAAGAATCATCCAGGGGTGTGTCGTTTGGGCACAAATGGTTTCTTTGGGTGCGGTCAGCAGGGCCACGTCTTGAGATATTCTCCATCAGCAAGGCAGAACAATGTAGGCATTGTAGCTTAGTCCACTAATTCAGCAGCCCATCATAACTCTCAGGCCCAACAAGGCATGGTGCAGTAAAGTCTAGTAATGCAGGCGGTGGTCAAAACTGCTTATATGCCCTGGTAGACCGTCAGGATACAGAGGCTCGGGGAGATGTTGTCACAGGTATGCTAACAATATTCACTTTTGATGTCTACGCCCTTATAGATCCGGGATCCACCCTATCTTATGTAACTCCATATATTGCTAAGAAATTTGGGATAGAACCAGAAAAGTTGTGTGAACCTTTTGAAGTATCCACTCCAGTTGGAGAATCAGTTATAGCTAGATGTATCTATAGAGGGTGCCCAGTCAAAGTGTATTATCGTCTTACTATAGCAGACTTAGTAGAATTGGAGATGGTAGACCTCGATGTGATCATGGGCATGGATTGGTTAGAGTCTTGTTATGCCACAGTGGGTTGTAGAACCAAAATAGTAAGTTTTGAATTTCCCGGTGAACCAGTTTTAGAACGGAAGGGTGATGAAGTAACACATAGGGGTAGGTTTATTTCCTATCTTAAAGCCAGAAAGATGATCTCCAAAGGGTATATCTACCACCTGGTTCGAATTAAGGATGCAGATGCTCAGATTCCCACTCTCCAGTCGGTACCAATTGTAAATGAGTTCCCAGAAGTGTTCCCCAAAGATCATCTCAGAGTCCCTCCCGATAGGGAGATTGACTTTGGAATTGATCTACTCCCCGGCACTAAGCCTATATCTATTCCACCTTAAAGAATGGCTCCAGCAGAGTTGAAAGAGCTGAAAGTCCAGTTGAAAGATATTCTAGATAAGGGATAAGGCCAAGTGTCTCACCTTGGGGCGCACTGGTCCTGTTTGTCCGAAAGAAGGATGGGTCTTTACGCATGTGCATTGACTATCGTCAGTTGAATAAAGTCACCATCAAGAATACCCTCTTCCCAGAATATATGACTTATTTGATCAACTTCAAAGTGCCCAATGTTATTCCAAGATTGACCTCAAATCGGGATACCATCAGTTGAAGGTTAAGGAAGTCGATATTCCAAAAACAGCTTTTAGGACTCGGTATGGCCATTTCGAATTTTTGGTAATGTCATTTGGTGTGACGAATGCACCAGCAGCTTTCATGGACCTTATGAATAGGGTCTTCAAGCCCTATCTTGATCTGTTTGTTATTGTGTTTATTGATGACATCTTGATTTATTCCCGTAGCAAGACTGACCATGCAGACCATCTCAGAATTGTGTTGCAGACACTGCAGGATCACAAGCTATATGTGAAATTTTCTAAGTGTGAATTCTGGTTAAAATCGGTAGCATTTTTGGTCCATGTCATCTTAGGGGAAGGCGTGAAGGTGGACTTTAGAAAATAGAGGTTGTGAAGAATTGGCCTAGACCCACCTCAGTATCCGATATAAGAAGTTTCTTGGGTCTAGCAGGCTATTATAGGCGTTTCGTAGAGCGATTTTCTTCTATCTCGTCCCCTTTGACTAGATTAACTCAGAAGAAAGTCAAGTTTCAATGGTCGGATGCTTGAGAGAAAATTTTTGAGGAGTTAAAAAAGAGGTTGACCTCAACTCCAGTCTTGACGCTACCGGAAGGAACCGAAGGGTTCGTTGTTTATTGTGATGCTTCAGGGGTTGACCTTGGGTTTGTATTAATGCAGCATGAAAATTCATAGCCTACGCATCGAGACAACTCAAGGCTCATGAGAAGAATTATCCGACTCATGATCTTGAATTAGCAGCTGTGGTGTTTGCGTTTAAGATCTGGCGCCATTATTTGTATGGGGTGCATGTTGACATTTTTACAGATCACAAGAGTCTCCAGTACATCTTCAAGCAAATAAAGTTGAATCTACGTCAGAGGAGGTGGCTCGAATTACTTAAAGATTATGATGTTGATATCCTCTATCATCTGGGGAAAGCCAATGTCGTAGCGGATGCCCCCAGTCGATGTTCTATGGGAAGCTTATCCCATGTTGAGGCAGATAAGTGAACTATGATGAAAGAAGTACACCGCTTAGCTAGTATGGGAGTTCGACTCTTGGACTCCGAAGATTGTGGCCTTGTTCTTCATAACAGGGCTGAATCCTCCTTAGTAGCCGAAGTGAAGGAAAAGCAGTTCAGTGATCCCTACTTATTGCAGCTAAAGGAGGGAATTCACAAACACAAGACTACGGCTTTTGAACAAGGGGGAGATGATGGTACTTTGAGGTACAAAGGCAGACTATGCGTTCCAGATATAGATGGGCTCAGAGAACGGATTATGTCAGAAGCCCACAATTCCAGGTATTCCATTCACCCAAGTTACACCAAGATGTATCATGATCTTAAGGAAGTGTATTGGTGGAACGATATGAAAAAGAATATATCAGACTTTGTGGCTAAGTGTCCAAATTGTCAGCAGGTGAAAGTCGAACACCAGTGACCTGGTGGACTAACTCAGAGCATAGAAATTCCAATTTGGAAATGGGAGATGATAAACATGTACTTCATAATAGGTCTACCTCGCTCATTGCGGAAGCATGATTCGATTTGGGTGATTGTAGACCGACTTACCAAGTCAACACACTTCTTGCCAATGAAGACTACAGATTCGGCTGAGGATTATGCCAAGTTTTATATTAAAGAAATCGTCTGATTGCATGGGACTCCTTTGTCCATCATCTCAGATCGTGGTGCTCAGTTCACACCAAACTTTTGGAAATCCTTTCAGAAGGGATTGGGCACAAGGGTGAAGCTCAGCACCGCTTTTCATCCTCAGACATATGGCCAGGCGGAACGCACCATTCAGACTCTTGAGGATATGTTGAGGGCATGTGTTATCGATTTTAAAGGTAATTGGGATTATCATCTACCTCTTATTGAGTTTGCTTATAATAACAACTATCACGCTAGTATCAAGATGGCACCGTACGAGGCTCTGTATGGGCGAAGGTGTAGATCACCAATTGGTTGGTTCGAAGTTGGAGAAGCGGAGTTGTTAGGACCCGATTTGGTCTATCAGGCTATGGAAAAAGTTAACTTGATACAAAAGCATTTGAAAATAGCTCAAAGTCGCCAAAAGTCCTACTCGGACGTGCGACGTAGAAACTTAGATTTCCAAGTTGATGATTGGGTGTTTCTGAAAGTTTCACCTACGAAAGGCGTTATGAGATTTGGGACGAAAGGGAAGCTTAGTCCCCGCTATATTGGGCCACATAGAATCCTGCGAAGGATCGGGCAAGTGGCTTATGGGTTAGAATTTCCACAAGAATTAGTTGTTGTACACCCAGTGTTTCATGTAACCATGTTGAAGAAATTCATGAGAGACCCGTCACTTGTGGTGCGTACGGAGATTTTAAGGGTTAAAGACAGCCTATCTTACGAAGAAAGTCCAGTGGCTAGTCTTGATCGTCAAATCCGCAAGCTCAGAACTAAGAAAATTGCTTCAGTAAAAGTGCTTTGGAGGAATGGGAAGCCGAAGAGGACATGGATTCCAGATATCCCCATCTCTTTGAGGAGAAAACGGAAAGTGTGGAAGGTAATTAACCTTTCTGTTCAGGCCTTATATTATAATCTCCATTTCCTTCTATATTTACTCAGCTTAGTATTTAGTAATCATGTACTCATTTAATTTGATGTACATGTATTCATGGTATTTCAGCATTCGCATATCACCATCACACCTGTTTAATGTCCATAAATAGTCGTAGTTGCAGCCAGGACCATCATTCGAGGATGAATGATTCCAAGGGGGAGATAATGTAACACCCCATAAATTCGGCTTAGGTATGAATGAGTTAAAGGAGTATTAAGGTTATGTTTTGTACATATGAAGTCCTATCGGGACGATTATGAGTGAAAATAGTTGTTTCAAAATCAAGATGAAAAGTGAGGTACGTAAGATTCGACAAAATCGACCAAGTTTGTAGAAGGTCCGTCTTCATAAGTGTTTAGTGAGAATTTGTAAGAAATTTGTGAAAATTCAAAACATGTAAGTCGTAGTCCTTTGAAATAGCTTTCCAACTATATATTGAAGAGCCCAAACGGAGCTCTGTGCAAAATGTTATGTCCGTTTTACAGAACACTACATAACCACCGTGTTCAGCCGCGTTTCACCGCGACCGCGGTGGTAAGGCAGTGCTCCAGCAGTTTTCCGCGGTCAGGCCTTCNTACGTGGGAGCACTTGGGGAGCCATTTCGAAAGCCCTATTTCGTCCCCCCCAACCCCAAAACATAAAAACTTTCTCTAGGAAGGAAAACTCTAAAAAACCTAACTCCTTAAAGGTCCCTCCATCATCCAAGGTAAGTTCTAATGGGATTCTAAGCTTATTTCAATTCCCCAACATCTTATTCACATGAGTAAACCCTCCATAACATTAGATATTCGATTGAGACATCATTGTTGAGAGAAGGAACCCTAGAACTCGAATTCAAGGGGATTGAACTTCAAAGAGGTAATGTCTTCACCCTCTAATTGATTCTAACATTGATTTAATAATTATAGACCCTAGTTCATGAGATATGAGTTGATGGGTTTGATAGAAAAGCATGAACTATTATAGGTTGGGTGTGTTAATTGTTGATTATTGGTTGAGGGTGTGGTATTACCTTATGGGTGATAAAGAATAATGTTGATTATAACAATTTGAGACTTTAGAATTTATCTAGGAGCAAGAGATGGGGTATTGGTGTAGAGACACCATTAATAAGGACTATGAAGCTTTATTCTCACTAAGTGTTTGATAAAATGCTTACGCTACCAAAACATGAGTATCATAGCTAATATGGAATCCCATTAACTTGTATTGCTATAGATTTAAGTTGAAAGGGTTCACAAACGTTGTATTACGCTCAAGAGCAGGAAGTTAAGGTATGTGAGGCTAACTCTTTACGTTTGGGAATGTATATGATTCTCCCTACTTCCCATTCATTATGACTATTACTAGTTTCCTCATAAAGTAATTAAGCACAGTCCCGTGAATATCAGTAGAACTTCTATTCTCTAGAGGGCATAGTTTCATAATCATTCGATATTCTATGAGTTTCAGTTATGACAAATCAATTTATTACGAGTACATCTCTCAGTCTATTCCTATTTATTATTCAGGTATCATGTAACTCAGTATGGTTCAGTATTTCAGTATGATTCTCAGTTCCTTATTCTAAGTTCCTGAATGTTGAACACCTGTATTTGGGTCCGAGGCCGCAATTTATGATTTATGCATTTTGGGCCTGAGACCGCAGTTATGTATACGTATACTTGGGCCCGAGGCCGCAGTTGTGCACATATATATATATATATATATATATATATATATTGGGCCTGAGGCCGCGGTTTATTTGTTCAGATAAACAGTTGGTTCATCATTCAGAAGAGGGAGTATTCGTAACCTTACTTCCTATGTGTAGTTCAGTTATCAGTTATCAGTTTCAGTATTTACAGTTCTTTCCTTCAGTTGTCTTACATACCAGTGCAATTCAAATGTACTGACGTCCCTTTTTTCCCGGGGCCTGCATATCTCGATGCAGGTAACAATTTACAGGTTGACGACTCTGCTTGCTAGGACATCTCGTATCAGCTGTTGGTGAGCCCCAGTCTTTCGGGGCGTTATCCCTCCCTATTTCAGTAATTTTAGTATTTTCAGTTAATAAAGTATACCGGGGACCTTGTCTCGGTAAACAGTTAGCATCTCAGTATTCTTTGGAGGCTGCGTAGACAATGGTTCAGTCAGTCAGATGTTAGCAGACTTTTATGTGTTAGCCTTGTCGGCTACTCGTTTGTACTTGCATACTTTTCAGTGTTTTCCGCATCTATGATATTTCATTCAGACTCTTTAGCAGATCATCATGTTGTATATTTATATGTAGCTTACAGTTATACCACATGTTGATCCAGCCATGCAGTTGGTTTGCTCAGTCTCATGTAGTCAGGCACCGAGTGTCGTGTTACGCCCAGGCCATAGTTCGGGGCGTGACATATTCCTTCCATTCAATTTTTCCACCTTATTGGACATTTGATGACTCATTATTGTCTTCATTCAACTAACACTGATTGGAAGCATCCATTTTATATATCATTCAAATATCATTTTGCATATTGTCTTATATAAGATATCATATATTTCTTAATAATTATTGTTATACTTTGCTCTCTCTATATAACAAGAACAACTTTGTACCTCTATCTCCTAGACACTCCATAGTTTTCCAGAGGGGTTTACAAATGAGATCGATAAACCAAACCAAACCAATAATTCAATTCAAATTGGGAAAAGAATTCGACTATGGTTTGGTTTGATTTGCGCTGGAAAAAAACTCAACCATAATTGACTTAGTTTGGTTTTAACTAACAAAAGTCTAACGGAAACTAAATCAACTCGACATTAGATGTATACAAGTTTTAAAAATATTATATCCATAAAATTATTTATTGTAATATATTTTATAAATATTTTTTAAACTTTTTAATAGTTCTCTCTATTAACGTATTATTTCATGTTTGGAGTCAATATGATATATAGCTCATAAATGTTAGCAACTCAAAAGACCCAAAGTAAAACCAAATCAATTCTTATGCTAACAGAAGAAATTCAATTCAACACAATGAATGACAGATATTTCTTATAGTTTTGCATTGGCTTGGGCAATAAAAATACATAGCCTAATTTTTTACTGTTCTCTCTCTACCTTCACTCGTGCTCTCGACGCATGTCGACCTAGGAAAATACCTATTGTAGCTTTTGGGAGCTCAGTTGGAGCTCGGATTCAAGGAGAAGTAACACCTAAAAGTGCAACAATGGCGTCCCCTGTGCAATTGGCAGAGGAAATTAGATCTGTTGAAAAAGGATCTAGATCAAATACTGAGGGGATACCAAAGAAGATGGGGATGACAGAACCTATGTTGGCTAATATAGAGATCCTAACACAGAGATCCCCGGAGCTGAAGACAGTTCAAAGCAATGAAATAGTGATTTCAGTGAAGATCAATGAAATAGTGAATCCAGTGTAGAAATCAGCTGATCGAGCAAAAGAAGCAGCAAATCCAGTTGGTGCATGGACAAATTTGTTCAAAGGGAATAGATCTGCAACTAATGGCATGTCATTAACCTATATTCCACCACAAATTGTTAATGGCCAAACTGTGGTGCAATTGGAAGCAGAGGAAGTAGAACCAGAAGAAGAAAAGTGGAAATGTGATCTAATTGCATATGTCATTGGAGAAACTCCTGGTATAACATTATGAACAAGTATATTAGCCGAAATTGGTTAAATATACATACGCCAGAATTGTATTTGCATGATGAGGGATACTATGTGGCTCGATTCAACTCTATAACTAACATGCTTGTGTCTAATATAATGGACCATACACTATCAGCAATCGACCTATAATTTTGAAGCCATGGACAACAGATTTTGACTTCAGCAAAGAGTTTCTTACTGAGATTCCATTGTGGGTGAAATTTCTTAATCTACCTATGAACTGCTGGGGTAGTAACTCATTGAGTAGAATTTCCAGTGTATTAGGGACTCCTGTGTTTGTTGATGAATGTACCACAAAGCAATCAAGGATTTCTTATGCGAGAATGCTTGTAGAAATAAATGTTAGTCGTCCACTCCCTGATGAAATTACAATGATTGATCCAAAAGGGAAATATTTTCAACAACAGGTGACATATGATTGGAAGCCATATTTCTGTGGAGTTTGTCAAGTAGTTGGACACAAGTGTAGGGAAAAGGAGACACGTGATGGCCAGAAAGATGCTCAACATAGAAGAAAGATGAATAAAACTGTCACACAGGAATGGAGATATAAAGGTCCTGTGCAACCATCTTTGCCAATTGGGGAACAAGTAGAACAAATTAAGGGGAATAGCAGCAGATCCAATAAGTAAATGAGAAGATGAATGTCACTCCTAAAAGTAGAATAGAAGAGCAAACAGGAAAGAATAAATTGAAGGCTATTGATAGTCCAGAGTTCAATCTTCAAAACTTCCCCATATTATGTATTGTTTCTACCAAAAATGGTTTTGGAGTACTACATGGAGGACATAGTGAAGAGCAAGACTTGCCTCTAGATAGAGGGGGAGGATCCAAAACCATATTATGAATCGGGTAATATGGAATGTTAGGGGAATAAATAAGAGGTATAAGCAGAAGGAACTGAGGAATTATTTGAAAAGAAAAAAGATTAGACTAGCTGGATGCATAGAAACAAGAATAAAGGAGCACAACTCTAAGAAGATCAGCAAAAAAATTGTTCCAACATGGGAGATATATGACAACTATCAGGCTGCAATTAATGGAAGAATCTGGCTGTTTTGGGATACACAATGGAGTGAAGTTAGGATGGTAAGAGCTGAAGCACAAATACTACATTATGAAGTCATAAGCAAAATAGGAGGCATTAATTACTTTCTTACCATTGTATATGGCTTCAATACTGTAGAACACATGAGATCATTGTGGGAGAATTTGAAAGAAGTGGTTGTGGGCATGAACAAATCATGGCTTGTTGCTGGAGATTTCAATGAAGTAATGTATCAAGATGATAGACCGTTTTGCAATCCAATCACTTACAAGGAAATCAAAGATTACTCTGAATGCATGCATGAACTTTTACTAACAGAAGTTTAGTGGAGTGGAGACTACTATACTTGGTCCAATAAATAATTGAATACAGATAGAATATATAGCAGATTGGATAGGGCTTTTGGAAACCATAAATGGATGATGACTTGGGGACATGTGATAATGCAATATGATGATCCTTTCATTTCTGAACATACACCTATGTTGTTAACAATGGTGTCTGCAAACTATAACATAAAAGTTCCTTTCAAGTTTTTCAATATATGGGCTGAGCATAAAGATTTCATGAAGATTGTAGAAGAAATAGGGCAGAAGACACCATCATGAAAAACATATGGATGAAGTTGAAAAACCTTAGGCCAGTTTTGAGGAAATTGAATAATGAAGAGTTCAAGTTCATCAAGCAGAGAATAGAGAAGGCAAGGCAGGATCTAAAGAGCACTCAGGAACAAATTCATTTGAGGAATGACACAGACCTACTTGCAAAGGAAAGAGAACTGATACAGGAGCTGGAGAAATGGTCATTGGTGGAAGAAAGTGCACTACAGCAGAAAGCTAAAGCAAGATGGATCAAACTTGGAGACTCAAACAACAAATATTTCTCAGCATTGATCAAAGAGAGGACCCAAAAGAAGCAGATAACAAAAATTACATCTCTTACTAATAGAAAACTTGTGGAACCGGAGGAAATCAGAGGAGAGATAGTTAAATTCTACAAAAGCATGATCGAATCTGCAGCTCATGTATTGCCAACAGTTAATAAGCAAACTATGAGGAAAGTCCCAGTCATTACTCAGCAACAAAGGATTAAACTATGTGCAGAAGTAACATAAAAGGAGATTTATAATGGACTATCTTCAATAGGGAATGATAAGTCTCCTGGAATAGATGGATAAAATGCTTATTTCTTCAAAAACACATGGACTCTTGTGAAGACAGAAGTTGTTGAAGTTGTTAAGGATTTCTTCAAAACTTGGAGGTTTTATAGGGCAACTAATTGTACATCTATCACACTCCAAAAACTGTCAAGCCAAACACTGTGAAGGAGTATAGACCTATTGCATGTTGTACTATGCTATACAAAATAATTGCCAAAATACTTGCCTCCAGATTGCAAGAAGTGGTCCCAGACATCATATGTGAAGCCCAGGCTGGATTTATTCCAGGAAGGAGAATAGTTGACAACATCTTTCTTGCTCATGATCTAGTTAAAGCTTATACAAGGAAGAATATATCACCTAGGTGCATGATAAAAATTGATTTACAAAAAGCATATGATTTTGTTGAATGGCCTTTGGTGAGACAGATGTTAAATGAGCTTGGTTTCCTTGACCAGTTTGTGCTTTGGATAATGAAGTGTGTTCAAACTGTAAACTATACTGTGGTGATCAATGGTGAACAAAGTGAGCCTTTCAATGCAGCTAGAGGACTTAGACAAGGTGATCCAATATCTCCTTTTCTATTTGCAATAGCTATGGAGTATCTAAGTAGGCAACTTAATGAATTGAAAGAGGATAAGATGTATCAATTCCATCCAAAATGTGCAAAAGTAGGTATTACACACCTAAGCTTTGCAGATAATCTACTGTTGTTTGCCAAAGGAAACCTACCTTCTATTACTTCTCTCTATCAATGTTTCAGGAATTTCTCTGAGACTTCAGGATTGCAAGCTAATCTTGGGAAGAGCTGTGTATATTTTGGAGGAGTTAAGAAGGAAGTGCAGGATAGTATACTGGAGCATTTGGGGTTTGTATTGTAGAAGCTTCCTTATTCCTTCGAAGGCGTTGAAGACTATAGATGCTTGTTGTAGAAGCTATGTGTGGTCAGGTAGTAATACAATCACTAAGAAAGCTCTGGTAGCTTGGGATAGAGTATGTATGCCTAAGTCTATGGGAGGAATAGGCATCATCAATATAAAGTTATGGAACCAAGGTGCTCAAATCAAGATATGCTGGGATGTAGCTCATAAACAAGATAAGATGTGGATTAGATGGATTCATGATTATTATATCAAAGAAAAGTCACTGATGGAAACAACAATTTCAGCACAAGCAAGTTGGATTACTAGGAATATATTGGAAGCTAAGAACAAGCTGCATTTGATACCTGCAAGCAAGATCACAAGAATCTTGACTAACATTATCTATTATAAGATGCTTCCTGAAATGAGGCCAGTAATCTGGAAGAGTCTTATGTTCAAGAATGATGCTAGACCCAAAGCAAGTTTTATAATGTGGTTACATTTGCAGGGAAGATTGGCAACAACAGATAGACTAATGAGATGGGGAATCCCAGTGGACACCACTTGTTCACTGTGTCAGGCAGAACTGGAAACAAGAGAACATTTGTTTGTTGAGTGTGAATTTGCTAAAGTTATATGGAGGAAACTGCAGAAATGGTTAAAATGGAAGCAAACAACAAAAGAATAGAATCAACATATTGACTGGGCTATCAAGAGTGCTAAAGGGAAATCACAGCAAGCTCAAGTTTTCAATTGGTGTATGCAAAATGTATATATGCTATATGGATGGAAAGGAATCATAGAGAGTTTGAAAAGAAGTTTAGAAGTTGGGAAACAATTGTACGTGAAGTTGTTTATATCTGTTATGTTAGAGCATGTCCTAGAGTAAAAGAGTTTCTACAGAGTTTTATGTTTTAGGTGTTTAAGAATTTTGTCTCAGTTGTGAATTTCTTGTATATAGAAGTGAGGTAAAGATAAATAGAGTTGAGATAGCTAATTGTGTTGATTAGCTATGGTTTTGTAGAGTTTACAAAGGTGATTAATACAAAAAGTTTGGTTACCAAAAAAAAAATACATAACCTATTTCTTTAATTGTTTAGTCAAGTTACGAATACTTAGTACATATTAGTCTTACTTATTTTGACATAAATTAGTACTTTACGATTATGTGCCCGTTTGGATTGGTTTATTTTAAGTGTTTTTAAGCCAAAATAACTTTTAAGTCATCTTGTAGTGTTTGGATAGAGTAAAAAAGTGCTTTTAAGTGCCAAAATGATAAAAACAAGCCTAAAGCCAAAAGTTAGAATTCCTAACTTATAGCTTAAAAGCTATTTTAGCTTAAAAGTCACTTATAAAAAAATTAAGATTTTTTCATTGTAGGTCTCTTATTTAAGACTATTTATATAAATAACATCACTTGTGGTTTATTTCAATAATGAAAGAATTTTTTAATATTTTGGCGGGTTAAAAAAATAAATAGATCCCACTAAATCAAGGATTAATTTTATTCCTGTCTTCCTTATTAAATGTTTCTATCTCTGGTAATGAAAACAAGAAAAATTCAACTTTTATAGAGTTTAATTTGTTTTAATTGTTTTGACATTTAGATCTATAAGTTTGTATGAAGTAATGTAACTTAAATTCAGTAAATATTTATAAAAAGTACATTGTATAACCACATGTTTTTTTTAATTTAAATTTTTTATATTCTATTACATTTGAATATAACAGTTAGAGATTCATCGTATCTTTTTAGAATAAATTTAAAGATTTATGTTATTTTTTTAGTATAAATATATCATGATAAATTTAAGCGTCCTTTATCCAATGATTTTCTCTTCCTTTTCACTATTTTCTTTCCCTTCCACAAAATTCAATCACTAAATAAATGAAGGTTTTAAATATGAAGCATTCACGAGTCATTTTTATACTTTATATATAATAATGCTATATAATATTTAAACAACTACAATGTGCTTTAAATATATATTATTTATACAATAAATATGTGGCATAGTTTATATTATAAAATTTAATATTTGCACATCGTATATATTTAAAATATAGAGAAAGAGAATTATATACTTTTTATATCCAAATAAATTAATATTTTATAGTAATAATATTTAATTTATACATCATAATATACTTATTAAATAAATATTAATGTATTATACAAATTATATAATCTGTATAATATATAAATATCACTTATTCATCAAAGTATCCACTATTATACAACATTCATATTTATCAATAAAATATCATTATACCACTAAATTAAACGTTACCATAATTGAAATAGAGAGAAAGTACCAATAAAATCATAATTAATGACAATTTCATTATTAGATGGGAACTCAAAACCATTTGGTTTTATATTTAAGGAAATGAACACTTTAGATGCGTGATTGTAGCTAAGGGTTTAAAGTTCTGCTAGGAATATAATTATTTAGTTGCCTTGTATGTAAAATATCTATTGCTACTTTTGTGATATTTTTCTTAAATTCTATTTATTTATGTTTTTTGCCCAAAATTAAGCGCATTCAAACGGGCTCTATGTTCATTTTCATTATGATTTATTAATTAGTTGTTTTATGCTATTATATTATCTTTATTATTGAATATTTTGGTACAATGGCATGACACATCTCACATTATTTTGTGCTATTTTCTTGGGTAATAACTTATATAGTTGTATACTTGTATCCTACTAGAACCAAAAAAATATTTGGAGCATATGTCATATGTTTTGTGCTATGAAGATTGCATCGAAAACAAATCCGAAAAATTCGAGAATAACGGAGATTGAAAACACGACTTTTGTTGGTTTAATTTGATTTATAAATTTAAAATTTAGACAAAACTGGTTTAATTTGATAATTGTAAAACCCGAACCAGCCCGAGTACACCCCTAGACTTTTCCTTTTCCATTTGTTTGACAAAAAAATATAAACTTTCGGTTAAATTATTAATTTTTATGTAATGAATGATTAATCTTAGTTAATGATAATATCTCTAGATATAGAACTTGAAAGCACAGAAAATGTAAGACAGAGTCAGTGGAAGATGGAAAGTAACGCACATTCAATATTTCAAAAGGTATGAGCAATAATGGAGGAATAACTAGCAATAACAATAAATGAAACTTAAGTAAATAGGGGGAGCGATTCACCCAATAATGAATAAGGTGGATAATTGTTCCTCCTGACAATGATGAGTGACAAACGAATTTTCGAATGTATGAACTATTCTCGGATTTGATGGAAAAGTATGTCTCACGACCGGGATTCCCACCGGCGGGACCGTGTTGGCGCCTAACGCTGTACTTGCTAGGCAAGACAACATTAAAGGTTACAACATTTAAAACAATTAAACATATAAGAAATATTACAACCATACGATACCAAAGGTAATAAATGAAGTAGCAAAACGATACTCATGTCTAGCCACCCAGGGTTTGGAGTCACAATTCACGAACTACTAAAAATTTACTACAAGTTTTGCCTGAAAGAAATAGTATATAACTGTTTTCGAACTAATTAAAACAACAACTGAATAATAATGAAGAGACTCCAAGAATCTGTGGACGTCAGCAAATCTACCTCGTGTCTTCGAGCGAAAGTGTCAGCTTTAACTCGAACTCAGCTCGGACCTAAACCTGGATTTTCACAAGAATTGCAGAGTGCAGTATCAGTACAACCGACCCCATGTAGTTGTAAGTGTAGATCCTAACCTCGGCGAAGTAGTGACGAGGCTAGGACAGGACACCACATAAAACCTGAGCAGAATAATCATGCTAATAGAAATAACAACAAATAAAGAATTTCAACAATAAATAATGGGAACGGGACATACAATGGGGAATTTTAACATAAGGAGTGAGAAAACGAAAAGACAGAAATAAACAATGATAAACAAACAAGTTAAGCAATTAAAATAGAAAGGAAATTTGCACGGCATCACCCTTCGTGTTTTTACTCTCAGCCTCACCAAGTAATAAATAGAATGCTCGACATCACCCTTTGTGCTTTTACTCTCATCCTCACCAGATTATAAATAAGAATGCACGGCATCACCCTTCGTGCTTTTACTCTCAACCTCAAAATATAAATAAATTATGCACGGCATCACCCTTCGTGCTTTACACTCTTCCTCACCAGTCACAGAATGTTTGACAACATATAAAGAGAAATTTCACAAGAAATCAGTATTTCATCATAATTTCTATCACCATTTAACATTTCAATCTCAACTCAATATTCACAATGTTATCCATCTCGGTGGAACCGGATACAAATCTTCCAACATTTCACTAACAACAATAATCATGGATAATAGGCTTTAAGACAACAAGAATAACAAGAATGAACTTTCACTCACACGGTATGACTCGACCACAACGTATAGGTACTCGCCACCTCACCTATACATCGTATTTAGCAACAAAACAAGTAGCAAGTAATCACCAAATACTTATTCCCTCAAGCTAAGGCTAGACACAACACTTACCTCGATTCCGCAGGCCACTCACTGCTCAAGTACTGTTTTTCCTTTAGAATTCACCTCCAATCCACTCGTATCTAATCATGATTAGTTCAATATCATTAATTATTGCTAAAGAAATTAACTTTAATGAAAAATCATGGTTTTCCTAAGTTTTCCAAAAAAAAAAGTTAAAAACCGACTCGGGCCTGCTTGGTCCAAACTCGTGGTTCGACCAAAATCAGTTTACTCGTTCACCCCCAAGCCCGGATATGTAGTTAGTTTCGAAATCCGACCTCGATTCGAGGTTTAAATTCTAATTATGCAAAAATTCCTAATTCTAACAAACCTCCAATTTCTACCATGAAAATCCAAGATTTTTTATTGAAAAGTGATGAAAAACAATGGTATTGAGAGAAAATAGTTTAGAATCATTTACCAACACTTTGGGGAAGAACTTGTCTCTTGAAAATCTCCTCTAAGCCTTTTTGGTTTTGAAAATATGAAAGAATGGCCTAATCTCGTTTTTAGATTCTGTTTTTAATCGTTGGAAACGCCTTCTTCGCATTCGCGAAGGGCCTGTCGCGTTCGCGGAGTATTGCGGCCCAAAGGCCTACCCGTTCGCGATGTTTAGCCCACCTGACCATCACGTTCACGACCCAGTGGTCGCGTTCACGAAGAACAATTCGAGACTCCCCTCCCCTAGGCCCACGGCTCATCGCGTTCGCGCTAGGCTGGACACGTTCGCGAAGGGTAGTACCCCCTAGTGTTTCGCGTTCGCGAAGAAGGATTTCTCCTTCAGCCTGGTTACACTTCGCGGGAGAGGCTTCGCGATCGCGAAGCACAAAATCACTGCGCACCAGCAACAGCAAAACAATAGTTTTCTGTAAGTTCAAAACATCCTGAAATTCACCCGAGCCTTCGGGGCTCCAAACCAAACATGCACACAAGTCTAAAAACATTCTACGGACTTGCTCGTGCAATCAAATCACTAAAATAACACGTAAAACTACAGATTTAGCATCAAACTCATGAATTCGTCAAGAACATTTCAAATTAACTATCTTCTCAACCGGACGTCCGAATCACGTCAAATAAACTCTGATTTCCACCAAATTTTACAGATAGGACTTAAATATTATAATAAAATTTTACCGGGCTCCGTAACCAAAACACGGGCCCGATACCAACGAGTTCAAATATTAATTCATTTCTTTACCTTTATAATTCAGTTTAACAATTTTCATCAAAAATTCATTTCTCGGGCTAGGGACCTCGGAATTAGATTCCGGGCTATACGCCTCCCATATTATACTACGGACCTCCCGGGACCGTCAGAACACGGGTCCGAGTCCGTTTACTCAAAACGTTGGCCAAACTCAACTAAAAATTAACTTTTAACTCTCAAAAATTATTATTTCATATATTTTCACATAAAAACTTACATGATTCACGCCTGGACTCCGCACGCACATCGAGATGAATAAAATTAATATTTTTAAGGCTAATGAGCCTGGAATTGTATCTTAAATCATAAAATGACCCTTTGGATCATCACAGTATGGAATAATGTGAGTAAGAATTTTATTGATGAAAAGATAAAGTTTGTACCGTTGCTAGAGAGAGCAAATCTTTTTCTGAAAGTGTTCTGATCTAGTAAATAATACATCACCTATCACCTTATCTCTTTTTTTATTTATATAAGATATATTCCTAACAAACCCTAATAGTACAAGTACAAAGAATATTCTCTTTAATATCTTATTTCAAACATTAGCCGTTATAGTTCTTTACACAATGTTCGATCTCGGTCATAGTTAACACCTTGGCCATGAATCTTGTTGCTTCCTGGTCAATCTCGACCGACTTTTTCCTTAATGTCGTATTATGCTAAATATCCTTAGGGCACCATTAAATGCGGAATTAACCATCTTCTTCAGCACTGGACCAACCATTGAGAGGATATGATTCCTCCCATTGAATCAATCTTAGAACCGATTGATTAGATTAACAGAGGAATAGATCACGATGGTTGAAGTAGAAATTTAGTCCAATCAAATACTAGACTTATATGTTAACAAATATCTTAGGTGGCGTTTTTCTAAGTTTTAGGATTTCAGTAGGCAAGAATTTAATTTAGGCCACACAATAATTTATATATCTTGTAACAACAATTTAGAAAAGAAAATTGAAATATGATGACCACGAGATCTTCTATTAGAATTGCACCGACAAACTAGAATAATGTATAACGTTGACAGCGGATTTGGATCGAAGAAAGCTCAAGAACAACAAAAAAGAAACAAATAAGAAATAAACTTAGATTTTCAATATTCACTGCCTTCTCTTTCAATGATAGAATACAAATATAGGGAACTGAGAAGAAAGGACAGCTGTCGATAGCTGGTCCAAAAAGATAAGCACTAATAGTACTAATGGACACATGTCCTTGATTTACTAGCTAGCTATTCCTAGGACTGAAAATAGTAATTAATTGACCTATGGACTAAAGCGCCACTCTTCTATAGTTATTTAATATTATTTAGTTAGGTCCTAATTTGGTAGTCACGACTAAATTCGTGACATTCCATCCCCTTTATGTCCTCTCTTCTGCATTACTGATAAAAATCTGGAAACTGGGATGTGAGGAAAGTGTAATCTTCCAGTGTAGCCTCGTCCTTGGACAGGTTTGCCCACTGAACTAGCACTTGGGTAGCAGCTTTGTTGCCTCTCTTCACAATTCGGCGGTCTAAGATGGCTTCTGGTTCAGTCAAGACCTGACCATCATCAGTGCAGATTGGTGGTTCCTTTGATGGTTGCACATGATTTCCCACTTCCTTCTTTAACTGAGATACATGAAAGACAGGGTGAATTTTTTATCCCAATGGAAGTTTGAGCTCATAAGCGACCTTGCCAATTCTGCGGAGCACTTCAAAAGGCCCATAGAATTCAGCCGCCAACTTCACATTCCGGTGGATTGCCACTGATGTTTGACGATAGGGTTGTAATTTCAAAAATACCATATCTCCAACTTCGAGATTCCTATCACTTCTCTTGGAATCAACGTACTGCTTCATCCTATTTTGTGCCTTGGTCAGGTTGTCCTTGAGAATCTTGTTGAGTAGCTGTCTTTCTCTCAAACTTACTCCAATCGTGTCTGCGCCACTAGCTCAAAAGAGGGCTGAGGAGGGTCGAAGCCATAAAGAGCCTAGAATGGTGTCATTCTTATTGCCAACTGATAGTTTGTGTTGTACCAAAATTCTGCCATGGGCAGCCACTTGCTTCAATCACGTGGTTTGTGGCCTATCATGCACCTCAAATATATGTTTCCACACATTAATTTAACCTCTCGGATTAGCCATCGGTTTGTGGATGATATGCTCAGCTCAAACATTGCTCCACTTGTATCCCCTTGAGAAGCTCCTTCCAAAACAAGCTAGTAAAGATGGGATCTCTATCTGAAAGGACAGAGCTTGGAATCCCATGTAATTTGCAAATGTTGTCTAAGAACAACTGAGATATTTGTGTTGCATTATAAGGATGTGTTAGGGAAAAATAGGTGAGCATACTTAGTGTACCTCTCTATGATTACTAAGATTGAGTCCTTCCCATGTGACTTATGTAGGCCTTCGATGAAGTACATGGTGAGGTGTTCCCAAGCCTTCAAGGGTATTGGTAATGGATGTACTACTTCCTTCACGTCCTTCCCTAGAGTAGGCCAAAAGAAAATGAGCTTTACCCTTTTTTGCGTTGCTTTAATACCAGAATGCCCTCCCCATGGTGTAGCATGCAGTTGCTCAATAATGGAATTCCTCAATCCTTTGTTGCTGCCCACCCAAATTAAATCATTGAACCCGATGATTCCTTTTTGAAATGTTGTATTTGGAATTGCGCTTGCATCTAAACCCAGTTGTTTAATGATGTCCTGGGCTTCAGCATCTTCACCATAACTTTCCAGCACCTCTTGTACCCATTTGGGCTGAACTACAGTAAGATCATTGCATTCCTCCATAAACTCTTGTTTTCTTGACAGGGCATCAGCCACTTCATTGTCTGCTCCCTTCCTGTAATGGATCTCATAACTCAAGCCCATTAGTTTGGAAATCCCTTTATGCTGTAATGCTGAGGTTATTCGCTGATCCTTTAGAAATTTCAAGCTGAAGTGGTCTGTCCTAATGATAAAATGATTGGGTTGGAGATAATGCCTCCACTTCTAAACGGCTAGCAATAAGTCCAACAACACTTTTTCGTATGTTGAGCAACCCAAATGTCTTGGACTGAGCCCATGACCGATGAAAGCGCTTTATGGTTCTACCTTAGTACTGCTCCTAATCCTGTAACACTGGCATCCACCACCACAGCAAAAGGAATGGTGAAATCTGGTAATACCAAAACCGGGGCATGCACCGTCCGCATTCTTCAATTCTTCAAATGCAACAGTAGCATTTGCATTCCATGAAAACCCTCCCTTTTTGTAAATCTATTAAAGGTTTACTAATAGCTGCAAAGTTTTTAATAAACTTGCAATAATACCTAGTTAGTCCAAGAAAACCCCGCAACCCCATAATATTAACTGGACAAAGCCAATTAATCATTTCCTCGATCTTTGTTGGATAAGTACTCACGCCTTGGCCCGAAATGATATGGCATAAATATTCAATCTGGATCCCCAAAACTGTATTTGGATTGCTTTGCAAACAATTGGTTCTCTTTAAGAACCTCAAACACTGCTCTCAAGTGTTTAACATGATCCTCCAGGGTCACACAGTAGACGAGGATGTCGTCAAAAAATACTAGGACAAATTTCCTGAGATAGGCACTGAAAATCTTGTGCATGAGTGCTTGAAAGGTTGGTCGTGCATTGGTTAACCCGAAAGGCATTACTCGAAATTCTCAAAGGCCATGATGATTTTGAATTCCATTTTGTATTCGTCCCCTTGTTTCATACGAATATGATGATACCCTGAGCGTAAATCTATTTTTGAGAAAAATCGAGCTCCATGTAGTTCATCAAGTAGATCCTCAACCACTAGGATAGGGTATTTGTTCTTCACCGTTATATCGTTCAACCTTCGATAGTCCACACAAAATCGTCAAGTTGAATCCTTCTTTTTAACAAGGATGACTGGTGATGCAAAAGGAGATGTACTGGTTGTCACAATTTGGGCTTCAAGCAATTCCCTTACCCTTCTTTCAATTGTATTTTTTTGCTCATAAGAGTAACAGTAAGGTCGTTGGTTCACTTGCTTGGACCCAGACAACAATTCTATGGCGTGATCACATCCTCTGCTTGGAGGAAGTCCTTTTGGTTCTTGAAAAATCTCAGCAAATTGTTCTATGAGTTTTTGACTTGGACCCGAACTTTGTTGTTTCTCCTGTCCTTCATCCAAGCCTAACAAATGGGCTGACAAGCAGCCATGGCCCATTCGTAGTAACTTGGCAATGGATCTTGCATCCCCCTCAGCCAATATATCTTCGATGTCACTACCCATTATAGTAATAAGTCTTTGGTGCTTAAAAAATGAGATACTACGGGGTAGTGTATGCAGCATGATTGGTGTCACATAATCCACCCAATCCATACCCAGTATGATGTCACTCCCTCTGCCTTAAGTAGTACCATGCTGAAGGTGAAAGACTCGGTTCTCATGGTCCCAAGTAAATTCTGTTAACGACCGCAAACCTAAATTGGTCGTGATGATGCCTATCGTGATACTAGGATAAAGGATCCCCCTTTAATACATAAAATATCCAATAGTTCATTAAAATACCGTTTTAAGCATTTCAACAATAATAATAGCCAAAAATATCTAAAACACATCCCCAACACCTGGAGTCAACCGTCATGAGCATCTAAGAGGTGACATAATCTAGCACTAATTCTTTACTACAAACAATTCTGGAAAGTAAAGTAAATGACAGAGTAGAAAAGGAGAATGGGCAAGCTGCGGACGCTGAGATTGCTCGTGACTGCAATCTTCGAACAATGCTCCAAAAAGGGTAGATCAGCTACCGCTCAGCCCCGGTACCTGCATATGCACACAAGGTGCAGGGAGTAACGTGAGTACGCCAACTCAGTAAGTAACAAACATAACTAAAGACTTGAGTGCAGTGACGAGCAATTTAAAGATCATGTAAAACCATAATATAAGCAACAGTAAAAATAATTTAACTCAAGTCGGGAATCTACATTCCGAATATTTCATAAAACCTCTAGTTTTCCATTTAAAAACTCGTATAAAAAAATTGTTCAACATTTTCATTAGAGGCTCAGTGTAAAGAAGAGTGAAAACAGTAGTTTCATAAAATATCAGCCCCTCGGGCACAGTGTCACTCACAAATAAAACCTCCCGGGCAAGCCTCTCAGTCCCTCATGACTATCTTCTCTTCAGTCAATGCTCACACTCAGCACTCTCACTCAATAGGTACCATATAATAACCGTTGTGGCGTGCAGCCCGATCCATATAGTAACCGTTGCGGCGTGCAGCCCGATCCATAATAGTCGACTACACTCACTAGGGGTGTACAGACTCCGGAGCGGCTCTTACAGCCCAAGCGTTATATCGCTGTGGCGTGCATCCCGATCCCCCNACATATATATAGTTGCGGCGTGCAGCCTGATCCATCACTATCCTCATAATCTGGCTCTCGGCCTCACTTAGTCATCATCCTCACAAGCCACTCGGGAAAATCAGTATAAATCACGGGGCCTCGGCCCAAAATATCTTTCATTATTTAAAAATAGGATGATAAACAGGAATAAACAGTGAACAGGTATAAATCATGACTGAGATTATATTTTCTTATCAAAACAGTGTGAGAATAGTAGTGAAATACCCCTGAGGGTCCAAACAGGTCGGCACAAGTCCCCAAACATGGCGTACAACCCAAATATAGTATAAATCTCAAAAATACGGGATATCATATGATTTCAAATCAATACGCGGCTTCATAGTCGCTACGGGACGGACCAAGTCACAATCCCTATCGGTGCACGCCCACACGCTCGTCACGTAGCATGTGCATCACCTCATTTATCAAAACAATATGAAATATCGGGGTTTCATACCGTCGGGTCTAGATTTACAATCGTTACTTACCTCAAACCGGACGAAAATCTACTCCGCAATGCCCTTGCCGCTCGACTCGGCCACCTATTGCCCCGAATCTATCCAAAATCAGTTTTATATCATTAATACATGCTAAAGGAACAAAGCCCACACAAAAATTATCGATTTAAACCAAAATTCACGAAATTGGCCAAACCCGACCCCCCGGCCCACGTCTCGGAATCCGGCGAAACTCACAAAATTCGACAACCCATTCAACCACGAGTCCAACCATACCAAAATTACTAAATTTCAATAACAATTCGGCCTCCAAATCTTCAAATCTTATTTTCAAATCCCTAGGTCCAAATCCCCAACTTACACCTCAAAAATATGAGATCTGGTCGGATTATTCGATGATAATTCAATATTATGGAGTAGAAATGATCACAAGTGACTCACCTCAAGATTTCCCATGATTTCTTGCTCAATAAATCGCCCCAAGTCGTGTTCTTTCACCAAAAAATGTTAAAATGGGCTAAAAAAATAGAACAACATTAAAAAACCCAATTCTGGTCGCTAAAATCTAGTTCCCGTCTCTAAAAGTGTCACATCTGGTCGCTAAAGGTGCGCATCAGATCCTGTTGCACCAGCAATATTTATTTTCAATAAAAAGGCTCTTACTCCACCATACGAACTCGGAATTTGATGATTCTTGTTCCTATGAGTCACAAATAATAATACGAACATAGACCTTCAGTAGAAACTCAATTCAGAGCTCATTTGCTCAGTGTGATACCCATTTCGCTCGTTAAACAATTAACTCATGTTTCGCGTCAAAAACTCAATCGCGACTTGATGAAATTGGACCAAACTTTCTAGATCACTCCTATAATTCATTATCAAAATCTTGGAAGTCTCGAAATCAAATTTCGATCTCTAGAACTAAAAATGGACATTTGGATCATTACATGCTTATGCTCAAAACGACAAAAAACTTCCCAAAAACTCTTCCAAAACTTATCCGAGCCTCATGGGACGCCAACCAAGTATAATAACAAGTCCCATAATATGACATAAACTTAGTCGATGCCTCAAATTACATCAAACAATGCTAAAACTGTGAATCACACCCCAATTCTAGCTTAATGAAACTAAGAGCTTCCAACTTCTATATTCGATGTCGAAACCTATCAAATCAAGTCCGATTGACCTCAAATTTTGCACACAAATCAAAAATGACACTACAAACCTATTCCAACTTCCAGAGTTCCATTCCAACCCCGATATCAAAATTTCCACTGCCGACCGAGAAACACCAAATTTCCAATTTCGCCTATTCAAGCCTAATTCTACCACGGACCTCCAAATCACATTCCGGACACGCTCCCAAGTCCAAAATAACCTAACAGAGCTAACCAAATCATAAAAATCCAAATCCGAGATCGAATACTAAAAAGTCAAAACTTGGTCAAACCTTTCAAATTTTGAAGCTTCAAGCTGAGAATTGTTCTTCCAAATCTTTTTTGATTATTCTGAAAACCAAAACCGACGATTTACGCAAGTCATAATACATCATACAAGTCTAGTCATGCCCGAGAACTGGCGAGCGAAGTGCAAATGCTCAAAATGACCGGTCAGGTCGATACATCCTCCCCCACTTAAACATACGTTCGTCCTCGAACGTGCCCATAGTTGTTCTGAAAACCCAATCGATTTGTAATCTTACCATGCACATACCCGTGGGTGATCCCACATCACCTATACCATATAGGTCTGATAACACAACATAACTGAATTTTCACAATTCATCCTAGCCCATAACCTTAGAACCAATTTTCCACTTCCCAAATTATCTATAAGATAAGAACCTCACATCTACACACTGAATAAGTCTGACACGTTGTATAATGCCATAACCACAATTCAAGATGAAAATCACATGATATACCACACAACTCAAACACTCATAGCGATAACTTCTAATCACAGCAGCTGCTCAAACAACCCAATTTCGCTAATAAACCTCTTATCAAACCAAAGCCTCATTCCAACACTTATGTATACTGCCAATGACGAATGAAACACACAGAAACTCATAACCATTCCTCATATTAACCAATCATGGAGCTCACTCTCCTTCGTCAAGGACTATAGTAAACTTCTAAGCCGGATCCCGATATTATCCTTCCAACATGCTAAAATCGAATCTGATAGTATTCATTCTAGATCCCAATGACCTCATCTCATCCAACACGATTGCTCTAGTGACATGACACATCGATACAATCTAAAGACATAACCTGTGCGACCCGCACACCAATAAGAAACAGTCCAAGTGTACTCAAATCCTGGAAAAATGACTCAAATGAGAGAGCTATACCGCAAGCTCACTAGTACCACAACAACACAATGCTGAGAACCCATCACACATCGTAGAACCAAAACACACGAATCTAACCCGAGGGACCATACCTCCACATAACTTTGCTACAATGTGCGACCCTATCCAAACACTGGTCCACATGAGACACCTCAAGTCACCATGCTCAAAATCATCAACCATGTGCAATTTGATGTCTAGTACCAAAAGTAAATCACTATAACCACGGAAAAGTAAATGGCGTAGCGCCATGCCAGCCAAAAAGAACATATCCAATGCGCAATCAATCATGCAACACCAAAATACCCATCTCACTTAAATTGCGCTATAAAGCCCAAATAGAACCGCACCATATGTGCATATAACCAACAATCACAACTCCTCGCAACACAGAAGGGTAACTCATAGATAACACCAGAACATGAATAAGCTCAAAGACAATTGAATGGCACACCCCTCAACAATAGCAATTCAGAGTCAACAATTCCGACCCGGTGCAGAACACACATCCATACTAGGCCTACTAATGAACCCTAAATCAACTCTAGTCACCCGCAATAGATAGATAACTCTCCGAAAGTTCACAATGACTGAATCATGGAACATACTAACATGTGACTAGCTTTTCTCGCATCTTCATAGTCCACAATCACAAAATAACCTGTTTATGAGAACTCCCAGTCTCGAAATCCATAAAGCGCACGAATCGCCATATTTGATTCCAACTCCACCGCTCGAATTTATAATACACCTCTAATACTCAATCATTCCACGAGGGATATTCTTGTAATTCTTCTGTGCCACTAAGCAAACTTGAATATCAACAGTCGATCCAACAAAAAAGCACCGCAATACCAATGGAGCACCCTTAACTCAAACACATTGTCGTTTCTGAAATGTATACCCTCATCAAGCCATACCAATTAGTGATATCATCTACCTAGTCATCTGAAACTGCCAATGCTGCCTAAGAATTTCTGACCTTCCTTCCAGAACTGAACCGTGACCTCACACATTCAAATCTCAACTCTACACAACATACCGCATACACCCTTCCATACTATGATAAATATGAGAACTTCATAATCCCTTCCGAGCCATAAGCAACTACGTACTCAACTAGCAAAGAAAGTTTCATTTGATCCCATCTAATGAGAAAAATCACTAGACACCACATGTTCCTCATGCCGGTAGAAGATATACATCTCTAACCGTGGTAGAAACCATCAAGGACTCTCCGAATCCCATTTGTACGACGCCAAACGTCAGGACTGAATCCTTCAAACTCAACCAAGCTACACAGGTCACCAAAATCCAAGAGCATTGCCAGGAAACACATGTAAAAACTCATTACCTCATAAACACCCAAAGAACTAATCATATCCCTTACCATGCCGATCCGACTTACTACCAATCTGTCCTATTAATCCAAGTTTCTTCTGACTTACCTTCGAATTGATACTTTTCCTTGCCATAATACTGCAATTCTCAACCCAGACTCACCACACGAGACCCAAGCATAAAACCGTACCATCTAAAGCTCGTAAGCCGTTGAATACCCTCTCAAATATCCCCAAAAGTACCACATTCAAAATACTTACCCTGAAGAGACTTCCTGCGAATCTAAAGCCATTACCTTCACTTTCCTGATATTGATATGTAAAATCCATGATAATGTAGAAATGCCACAAGTCTTGACACCCTCCAGTGTAGACCTCAGTTTCTAGCCAAATACATATCCTGAAGATTCCCAATTGTTACATCTATCCTCGAATCCATCAGAACCATTCTCGAGAGTTATCCACTCTTATGCAATTCTCAATTAAACTGACCAAACAGATCAAACGACTTGGCCCCATTTGCACACCAACATACTAGGAAGTAATATGCGCTATGAAACAACTAAGCAAATTCCTACTTCGCACCCACTACACCCTTTACAAATACAACTTCATCATTAAATAAAACACAATTAACCATAGAGTATATTACAACTTGTACCCAAAAACTTCCATTACTCGAGTCATCTTAACTCCACCTCTGCAGGTCATAACTGACTCACCAGTATACCTAGATTTGAACCCAATACATCACATACTCGTACACCCAACTTATCACTAGCAGCCTCCCACACTTGGCCCAAAGTTGTAGATCAAGACATACAATAACTCAAAATGCCCATACGCTAACACTGCCACAATACCACAGTGAGATTCAACTAATTCCTTCATAAGCCCATATATAACTCAGACCATTTAATATCTCGAATCACCTGCAATCTCGCATTCACCATTGCAATAGCCGGGTCAACCTCCACAAGTGATCTAAACTCAATTACAACATACATAATTTATTGGTAAAGGAGGACTTGCTATAAAACCACATAAGGATCACACAACCTCAGGACACCCCGCGGGAGATAACCCCCCCTTCTTAGCATCAAACTGATATCATCTCTATACCCTTCCAAAAATCATAGATATCACACAATCACTTTGCCCTCCTTCATTAAAACACCACCAATGTCTATCCTCGAGGCATCAATATACGCGGTATAATAACCTGAAGTTGATGGCAGAACTAACACTGGAGCTGGGGTCAAAGCAGTCTGACCACCCGAATACCCTCACTGGACATCACGTGCTCCAAGAATGCTACTGAACTGAGCTAAAATTCACACTTGGAAAACTTTGCATAAAACGTCTCCTCCATAAACCTCTATAACACCGTCCTCAAATGCTGAGTATGCTCCTCCTAGCTACGTGAGCACGCCAGGACGCCATCAATGAAAACAATAACAAATGAGTGTAAATACGGCTGGAATACACTGTTTATCAAATACATGAATGCTACTGGGGCATTGGTCAGCCCAAAAGACATCACCCGGAACTCATAACACAACAGAAAGATCCCCCTCACTCCACCACTAAACAACATGGGAGGTCTTCCAATACACTCACAACTCGAAGCCATATGCCAACCCAAGTCAGAATTCAAACACTCAATAGTTCTTGCTACATCCCCCGCCAATTCTTTTGTCACAATACGAACACATCGCACCATCGAATCACACTCACCACATAGTCATCCAGTCATAAAATCCCACCAACAAGGACACAAACGGACATATAAGTCCCGAATGCATGTGCTCACACAATCAAAATCTCAGCACTCAAGCCACAGACAAAACCCGGCCTCATGTCATCCAGACTGGCCCATTATCAATATGCTAAAATCACATCTTGCACCTCAATCGTGGAAATCACAAACTGTCGATGCACAACTGATACCGAGCGCTCACGTGCGCATTCGAATACATGAAAGGGATTCAAAGAGTTACGTCTTTGGCTGAATAAATGGATTCGCACGACAAAAATTCAAGAATGTGAGATTTTTCCGAAGAGTTCTGCAGCCTCTCGAAGATAAGTACAGACGTCTCCGTACCGATCCGCAAGACTCTACTAAACATGCTCATGATCGGTGAGTCCTATGTAACCTAGGCTCTGATACCAACTTGTCACGACCCGAAACCTAAACTGGCCGTGATGGCGCCTATCGTGATACTGGGCTAGCCAATTTACTGAAAATAACATAAAAGATTCCCCTTTAATACATAAATATCCAATAGTTCATTAAAATTCCGTTTTTAAGCATTTCAACAATAATAATAGCCAAAAATGTCTAAAACGCAGCCCCAACACCCGGAGTCAACCGTCATGAGCATCTAAGAGGTGATACAATCTAACACTAATTCTTTACTACAAACAAGTCTGGAAAGTAAAGTAAAATGACAGAGTAGGAAAGGGGAATGGGCAAGCTGCGGACGCCGAACAGCTACCTCACAATCTCCGAACAATGCTCCAAAAGGGGTAGATCAACTACCGCTCAGCCCCGGTACCTGTATCTGCACACAAGGTGCAAGGAGTAATGTGAGTACGCCAACTCAGTAAGTAACAAACATAACTAAAGACTTGAGTGCAGTGACGAGCATTTTAAAGATCATGTAAAACCATAATATAAGCAACAGTAATAATAATTTAACTCAAGTCGGGAATCTACATTCCGAATATTTCATAAAATCTCCAGTTTTCCATTTAAAAACTCGTATAACACATTTGTTCAACATTTTCATTAGAGGATCAGTGTAAAGAAGAGTGAAAACAGTAGTTCCGTAAAATATCATCCCCTCGGGCACAGTGTCACTCACAAATAAAGCCTCCCGCGCAAGCCTCCAGTCACTCGTGACTATCTTCTCTTCAGTCATCATCCTAACAACTGTTGCGGCATGCATCCCGATCCATATAGTAACCGTTGCGGCGTGCATCCCGATCCATAATAGTCGACTGCGCTCACTGTGGGTGTACAGACTCCGGAAGGGCTCCTACAACCCAAGCGCTATATCGCTGCGGCGTGCAGCACGATCCATCACTATCCTCATAATCTGGCTCTCGGCCTCACTCAGTCATCATCCTCACAAGCCACTCGGGAAACTCAGTATAAATCACGGGGACTCAACCCAAAATATCTTTCATTATTTAAAAATAGGATGACAAACAGGAAAAAAACAGTGAACATGTATAAATCATGACTGAGGGTCCAAACAGGTAGGCACAAGGCCCCAAACATGGCGTACAACCTAAATAAAGTATAAATCTTAAAAATACGGGATATCATATGATTTCAAATCAATACGCGACTTAATAGTCGCTACAGGACGAACCAAGTCACAATCCCTGTCGGTGCACGCCCACACGCTCGTCACCTAGCATGTGGGTCACCTCATTTATCAAAACAATACGAAATACCGGGGTTTCATGCCCTCAGGTCTAGATTTGCAATCGTTACTTACCTCAAACCGGACGAAAACCTACTCCGCAATGCCCTTGCCACTCGACTCGGCCACAAATAGCCCCGAATCTATCCAAAATCGATATTATATCATTAATACATGCTAAAGGAACAAAGACCACACAAAAATTATCAATTTAAACCAAAATTCTCGAAATTGGCCAAACTCGACCCCCGGGCCCACTTCTCAGAATCCGACAAAACTCACAAAATACGGCAACCCATTCAACCACGAATCCAACAATATCAAAATTACAAAATTCCGATAACAATCGGCCTCCAAATCTTGAAATCTTATTTTCAAATCCCTAGGTCCAAATCTCCAATTTACACCTCAAAAACATGAAATCTAGTCGGACTATTCGATGATAATTCAATATTATGGAGTAGAAATGATCACAAGTGACTTACCTCAAGATTTTCCATGATTTCTTGCTCAAAAAATTGCCCCAAACCGTGTTCTTTCACAAAAAAAAAGGGTTAAAATGGACTAAAAATAGAACACTAAAAAACCCAATTCTGGTCGCTAAAAGCAAATTCTCGTCGCTAAAAGTGTCAAATTTGGTCGCTAAAGGTGCGCAACAGATCCTGTTGCACCAACAATATTTAGTTTCAATAAAAGGCTCTAACTCCACCATACAAACTCGTAATTCGATGAGTCTTGTTCCTACGAGTCATAAATAATAATACGAACATAGTCCTTCAATCGAAACTCAATTCGGAGCTCATTTTCTCAGTGCGATACCCATTTCGCTCGTTAAACAATTAACTCATGTTTTGTGTCAAAAACCCAATCGCGATTTCATGGAATTGGACCAAACTTTCCAGATCACCCCTATAATTCATTATCAAAATCTTGGAAGTCTCGAAATCAAATTTTGATCTTTAAAACTAAAAATGGACCTTTGGATCATTACATGTTTATGCTCAAAACGATAAAAAACTTCCCAAAAACTCTTCCAAAACCTATCCGAGCCTCATGGGACGCCAACCAAGTATACTAACAAGTCCCATAATATGACACAAACTTAGTCGATGCCTCAAATTACATCAAATAATGCTAAAACCGTGAATCACACCCCAATTCTAGCTTAATGAAACTAAGAACTTCCAACTTCTGTATTCGATGCCGAAACCTATCAAATCAAGTCCGATTGACCTCAAAGTTTGCAAACAAGTCACAAATGACACTAAGAACCTATTCCAACTTCCAAAATTCCATTCCGACCCCGATATCAAAATTTTCACTGCCGACCGAGAAACACCAAATTTTCAATTTCGCCAATTCAAGTGTAATTCTATTACGGACCTCCAAATCACATTCCTTATGTGCTCCCAAGTCCAAAATTACCTAACGGAGCTAACCAAATCATAAAAATCCAAATCCCAGATCGAATACTAAAAAGTCAAAACTTGGTCAAATCTTTCAAATTTAAAGCTTCAAGCTGAGAATTGTTCTTCCAAATCTATTTCGATTATCCTGAAAAGCAAAACAGACGATTTACATAAGTCATAATAATCATACGGGGCTAATCATTCCCGAAAATTGGAGAGCGAATTGCAAATACTCAAAACGACCGGTCGGGTCGTTAACAATTCTGGACAATTATAGTTGCAAGGCATCAATTGCCCGTTTGCTACCCTCACTTTCATAACCTTCTGAAGTGCTTTTATCGTTAACCCAAATTTCTTCTCAATCTTTGGGTCATCAAAACTATAGGTAACCCCATTATCAATTAGTATGGACACCTTATGCTTCTTGACCCACCCTTGAATTCAGATTGTGGTGGGTGTTTGTGACAAACCCATTAGCATAGCCATTGTCACCTCACCTCCTTCCTCTATTTCACCTAAAGCCTCTTCAAACACCTCTTCCTCCTCCTTTCCTTCTACAGGATTCTCAATTCCCTCCATGGAATTTAGGGTCCGTGGTTTGCACTAACGTCCAGGGAAATAGTGATCATGACATTTATAACACAATTTACGTTCTCTCAGAGACTCAATGGTGGTGTTCGTTTGGCCTAAAAGCTTTGTATGGCTATTGGTGGGGTCGGGCTTGGAATTTGTAAAGGATGGCTCTTAACTGGTAGGAGGGAATTGGGGCCTTGGTCTAGAAGAATAATAACTAGGCTTTTGAAAGGGCTTTGGATTGTGGGCTTGGTATGTGTATTCAAGGATTGTTCGTACAACTTGGCCGTAGCATAAGCAGTTAAGAGTGTTTGGGGGTTGGCTACCTTAACCATTAGACCTAAATATGTGGTTAGCCCACCAATAAAACAAGTGATGAAATAGGCCTCGTCTAAATATGGCCTGGCTAACAGAACTGGTCCTCTCAGCTCCTCAAAACGGTGTTGATAACTAGTACCATCTGTTACTTGTTGAAGCCTATTGAATTCAATAACCACATCCAAGAGTTGGGCCTATCCATATCTGAGGCAAATGTCCGCGCATAATTGAGCCCAAGAGACTTGTCCCCCGTTATCTATCAAATATGAATCAAACCAGTGGTAAATCTAGTCTCTAATATTGATGGCCACATAAGCCATTTTCTCCTCCCCTGGAACCTAGTATAATTCAAAGAAATTATCACACATTCTAATCCACCCTCGAGGATTAATGCCATCGAAATTTGGGAAAACTAGTTTAGCTTTAGGCATACGGTTAGGCTGGGTAGTGGAGGGGTATGAGTTGAGGTATGGAGGAAAGTGGGTGGTTGGAATAGGTTGAGTAAAGTGTCTGTTAAAGTAATATTCTGCAGGTATGGGATGGGAATAATGGGGTTGAGAGTAATGGTCTGGGGGTAAGGGTTGTGGTTGCATGTGTGCCAAGGTGGTGTAAATTGGTACATTAGAAAGGGTGGTATAAGAAACAAAATAAGACTGTGGGTGTGTTCGAGCAAAAGTGGACCCAAACGTTCCAAATGAGGTGGATGTATTGATAATGGGTTGAGACAGTGTGGTTTGGACATAGGGTAAGGAAACAAATGGGCTGGTAGAAATTCTAGCTGGGCAAGAAAAGGCTATTGTGGGTGGTGGCGGGTATGCGCACAACACGTGAGAGAAAAGCGGGTTCATCAACCCCAAAAACATTGTTTCATTTAGGGATAAGGGTAGTGAGGTACGAGATATGGGTGTTGTAATGGATGGAAGGGGTATGATCTGGTTGGTACTAATGGATACCGGTGTGGCTGGAGTTGCTGGTGTAGAACCTGAACAGTGACCCCCACTCATAGATGACTGGTGGCTCTCTACCGGCAATACTCCTAAGGCAGCCAAATAAGACCTTCCTGAATTGCGAGGATCTTCACGCCGACCTAGCTCTGCCATCATTGTATCCTTCCTTCTTTTTGTTCTTCATTCAACCTTTTCTGCATGTCTTCGACAGATTCTAGTCTCCAGTTGGATGCTTCCATGAAGGTCTACATCTGAAATTCCAGATTGGAAGAACCTCCGACACCGTCATCGGCGCGTTGTTTATCTACCATCAGTGCTCAAGAACAATAAAAAAGAAACGAACAAATAAGAAATAAACTTAGATTTTCAATATTCATTGCCTTCTCTGTCAATGACAGGAACAAATATAGGGAATTGAGAAGAAACGACAGTTGTCGATAGCTGGTCCAAAAAGATAAGCACTAATAGTACTAATGGACACATGTCCTTGATTTACAAGCTAGCTATTCCTAGGACTGAAAATAGTAATTAATTGACCTATGGACTAAAGTGTCACTCTTCTATAGTTATCTAATATTATATAATTAGGTCCTAATTAGGTAGTCACGACTAAATTCGTGACCTAATGTCATAACTCCAAGAGTTAAACTGACAGTTAATATTTAGTTTTTGATGTTTGATGAAATATTATGGGATACCAATAACATATAGATATATCATTATAGGATGTTATATGTATAGTTGATGCGTGGCTAGAATTCATGATTTTAACCATTATATACCTTGCATTTTATGTGCTTTAATGATAAAAATACACGTCGTATGTGCCTAATGGAGTTTATTTAATGTGTAGGTGAGTTGGAAATGGAAGCCGAGCTAAATGAGAGCATAAACGTCGGAAAATACGCGCAAGAGTCGAAAAGGAGCGACCCGGGACAAGCCTGGCGTTACCCAGGCGTTACACCCCAAACGTCAGGGTGTGTCTGGCGTTACCCAGGCGTTACACCCCAAACGCCAGGCTGTGTCTGGCATTACCCAGGCGTTACACCCCAAACGCCAGGGTGTGCCTGGCGTTATCCAGGCGTTACACCCCAAACGCCAGGGTACCTGTTTCGGTGAAGTCCGAGTTTTAAAGGTTTTTAAGTGTTTTCAAGTGAGAATAGGAGTCTCTTACACGGTTAGGGTTTATCCCAACCATATAAATAGACCCAAGAACACATCTTGGAGGAGGGGAGACGTTTTTGGAGAGCAAAGACACACACAAGATCATTAAAAGAGCAAGGATTATCAGTGTTCTTCATCTTATTCTAGTATTTTCAATTCATGCAACACTTA
>ML379974.1:0-16925 GCA_005239525.1 Nicotiana knightiana | reverse complement strand
GAAATTTAAAAACATAGGAACTTAAGATAGAAAGCATTCACTCACTCTCAGAAATAACATTCAGATGCCCCAAAAGATGCACCATAGGCTTGCCCGTAGTGTACTACTCTTCTTATCGAGCTCATTCAGTCTAGGATCATTTAGGACTTCTATTTGGTTGTAATGTAGGCTTCGGGACGGGTAGGATACATTTGGATATAAGAGTGACTACACCTCCCTAAGCATTTTATTATATATACCTTCATATTCAACCTCAAACTCAATATAGCCAAATTCCACCTTCACAACGATTTTATTTCCCCATACTTCTTTAAGCACAATTATATTAAGAGTCACCACATATATTTTTCTTTCAACACAACACAAGTGTTCATTTATTTCTTTTTTTTTTTTTTTTTTCTTTTTCTTCTTTTCTTCTTTTTCAAGTGACTCTTATTATTTTTTTAAAAGTGCACCTTTCTCCTTATTTCAATTCTTCCCCTCACAAACCAACCTACCACCCCACACTTTAACTGTTTCATATTTCATACATTTCCAGTGCTTACTAGAGGTGACAAGGTTCAAATAGATGATCAATTCAAACAAAGGGGTATGGCTTGTAATGTGGTTGCCAAAGAAAAAGGATTATAGGCTCAAAGGGGTTAACTACGATACAAAACAATTAGGTGGGTAAAATATAGATAATTGGCTCAACAAAGAAATGCCTATATCACTTCCAAGACTGAATAAAACTTCTATTTCGCTTTGCACACACACGGGGCAAGTTCTAGACATCAAATGCAATGCACAGAATAACATACAAATCTCACACACACATGGCACATAGCTCACTCAGGATCGGATCTATCACGACACTCCAGTCAAAGTAATTAAGCAAATCTTAAGAATTCCTTATTTAAGGTATTTATTCTAGAGTCAAAAGATTGAGTCTAAGCGTCACAACCATAGTACTGACTATGCTCAAGGCATTAATACATTTCGAGATATTGCTCCTATTAAGCCCTTCACCATTTGACTCCTACTCCTAAAAATTAAAAACTACCTACCCCGGTTCAATTAAAAACCCTTGGAAAAGAACCGTGGTTCAAAGAAAAACCAAGGGGGAATTACTACACTACCTAAACAAAAATCTTTTTGGTGTTTTTCTTTTAGACTTACTTCCCTCAAGAAAACTGTCTAGGAGATCCATCGTCAGGAAGAGTCCACATATTTCTAAAAAAAAAATTTTTTTTTTGTAAAAAGATAAATTATTCCATTAATCTAACATAAATAGCATAGAAAGTCACCAGACAATCTCCTCACCCCACACTTAAAATTGTGCATTGTCCCCAATGCGCACCTATGCATACAAGAGGGTAAAAAGAAACTCCCTGGTAGGCCAAAGGCCGAAGCACTAGCATCTCATGGGGTACTCAGACTTCTCCCAGGCCTGGTCCTTCATGCGGGTACCTCACATTTAGTTCCAACCATCTGATTTGCTATTGCATCCTTCCAGTGGCTTGCGTTCCATGCTCCTAAAAAAATTTAAAAATTGACACTACAAAAATACACTAAAACACAAGTAAAATAAAATAAAATAAAATAAAGCAGTAAAGCTGGGTTGCCTCCCAACAAGCGCTTGATTTAACGTCGCGGCACGACGTGAATCACTTTCTGCCTCCACTTCGAACTTATGAATTGCACCCCCAATTTGGCATCAAGTTTTCGGTTATGCTCCATGGGTGGTGGAACAAATATAATTGGCCCAAGCAACCATTGTATTATTTTATACTTCTTGGCTTTTACATGAGGTATGTAGTCCTGTCTTTCTGGCACGAAAAATTCCAGAATGTAGGTATCTTGTTCCTCCTTCCTTGACTCCTTAATTGGCTCAGATGACTCTATTTCCATATCATCATCCAAACACAATGTGGAAAAATGTTTGGAGTGAGGACCAATGCGCTCAAACACATGAACTGCAGGACTTTCAACATCCTCAACCACAATAACACTAGAGTCGATTAAAGTTGTATCCTCAACGTCCCTGGTTGACTCTAGTACTACTTCTTCAACATCGACATCCTCAAATCCTAGTTGGTTAGAGTGCTGGGTTTCTACTTTGGACACCTCCATTGACACCTCAATTTTCATCTCTGATGTACACTGCTCCTGGCTACTATCCATACCGTTGGCATATTGAGCATTAAAAGCTTCAACTAGTTGACTCGTTTGAGCCTCCAAGTTGCGAATAGTTTCATCTTGCCTTTGTACCCGCAGTTGTAACTCCTCAAGTTGTTCCAGAATGCATTTCATCATATCCTCGAGCCTTTTCCAGTCATCATCACTGAGTTCTTTATTTCTATTAACTTCAAAGGAAAAAGAAGAATCATCAAAGTAAGGGGTTGGGGGAAGATAAGAAATATAAGCACAACCCTGAAAGTGACCATCTTGACCACCACACATATCACACACATTCCACACATAAGATTGAGTTGGTGCACATAACTCGCTCTCGGGAATATTTTGATAATTTTGCTCTGGGTGGTTTCCTCCATAATATGCATAATGAGGATCAAAAGTAGAATTACCAACATAACTCTCATAATTCCATGATGCCATGTTTTAACAAATAAAACTAAAATAAAGAAAATAAAAATCAAATACTAAAAAAAATTCAAACTTAAAACCTAATAATAATATGTACAATTACAGCTACACTTGATAATACCGTTAATTCCCCGGCAACGGCGCCAAAATTTGATCACGCTCAACTATGTCTTGTAGAAGACTAAGCGGGCGTTGCAAATATAATCCTGGGGTATTATGCCCAGAGTCGATCCCACAGGGAATTGACGTATCAAGCACGCTGTTAAAATACTACTCAGCTGTCACCTGATGTTATTTAAATTACTAATACTAAAGATTAAAACTAAAGATTAACTATGCTAAGGTATAAACAATTGTAATAAAAATCTAAGGTTATGGTTTCCCCCGCTGGTGAACTTACTTCTCGGATACTTCGTATAGCTTGATTAGTTATCTCTATCAATCATGAACACTCTATCTACCATAAATCTCTCTCAAGTAATTATGATAATTTACTAGACGCACTCTCTCAAGTTACGCTAGCTAGATTGCATTACAGTTCACTTAGATTGCACCCGAAGTATCGTTATCTCTAATCCAACCTCTAAACCCTCGGTTATGACTTTCGTCTATACTCTGGGAGTGGTGTTGTTCAAACAATTACCTAAATATGCACTCTCTCTCAAGTAGATACATAATAAATAGGCACAGCTAATTGAGGGCCCTTCAATCAACTACAACAAGAACGTAGTTGAACAAATAGAGTTTAATCAACCAATCAAAGCTATATTAATATCACAATAAGTTTATTCCCCAACGGGTTCTACCAAAACCCTAGGTTAAATAAGTTAGCTAAACAAATTCATAAGAATAAAATCTAAAACAACTTGCATAATAGAACTAGAAAGTAATGAAGAAAATCTGTACAAATCGATGTTTTGTCGTCCGTATCCTCTCTAATCTCGAATCTCTCCCTTGTAGTTGTGTTTTAGGAGTCTCTTTATAAGTTTAGGACAAACCCTAAACGTGTAGGAGACTTCTATTTCAATTGGGAAACACTTAAACCCGTCAAAACTCGGTTTTTCGCCGAACTGGGGACCCTGGCGTTTGGACCCAAAGGCCTGGCTAACGCCAGGCCAGAGCTGGCGTTTCAGCCCTAATGCCTGGCTAACGCCAAGGTAGGGCTGGCGTTTCAGCCCTAACGCCTGGCTAACGCCAGGTAGGGTTAGGTTGTTTGGCTCTGTCGCCCGGCTATCGCCCGGGTGTCTCCTTTCGCGTATTTTTCGACGTATTTGCATCCCTTTAGCTCCGTTTCCATCTCCACTTCACCTACACATGAAATAAACTCCATTAAGCACATAACAAGTGTATTTTTATCATTAATGCGCATAAAATGTAAGGTATATCACATGTTAAACTATGCAATTTAGTCTCGCATCAGCCGGGTTCTACTTCAGCTATAGATATCAGGAGCTTTTTTGGCCTAGCGGGCTATTATCGCCGATTTGTGGAGGGGTTTTCTTAGATTGCAGCTCCATTTACTAGATTGACTCAGAAAAATTCCCCATTCCGGTGGTCTGACGACTGTGAGGCGAGCATTCAGAAGCTTAAGGCGGCATTGACTTCAGCACCAGTTCTGGTATTGCCTTCCGGTCCTGGGATGTACACATTATATTGCGACGCTTCACGCGTTGGCTTGGGGTGTGTGATAATGCAGGGAGGGAGAGTTATTGTTTATGCTTCGCGCCAGCTGAAGGTTCATGAGAAGAATTATCGTGTGCACAATTTGGAGTTAGGGCGATTGTTCATGCTCTTACGATTTGGAGGCACTACTTTTATGGGGTGTCCTGTGAGGTTTATGTAGACCATCGCAGCTTGCAGCACTTGTTCAAATAGAGGGATCTTAACTTGAGGCAGCGCAGATGGCTTGAGTTGTTGAAGGATTATGATATCACCATTCTTTATCATCCGGGAAAGGAAAATGTGGTAGCAGATGCCTTGAGCAGGAAGGCAGAGAGTATGGGTAGCTTGGCTTATATTGCAGTAGAGGAGAGACCTCTAGCCTTGGACATTCAGTCCTTGGCTAATCGCCTGGTGAGATTAGACCTTTCAGAGCCTCGTCGAGTTTTAGCACATGTGGTTGCTCAGTCTTTGTTATTGGGGGAGATTAAGGCCTGGCAGTTCGATGATCCGTGCCTAGCAGAGCTTCGGGAGACAGTGGTGCCAAAGAGGTTACTATTGGTGAGGATGGTGTTCTGATACTTCAGGGTCGTTTATGTGTTCCTAATGTTGATGGCCTGAGGGAGAGGATTCTAGAGGAGGCACACAGTTCTCGGTATTCTGTTCATCCTGGTGCTACGAAGATGTATCGTGATTTGAAGCAGCATTACTGGTGGAGGCGGATGAAGAGGGACATTCTGGACTATGTGACTAGGTTTCTTAATTGCCAGCAGGTGAAGTATGAGCACCAGAGGCCAGGAGGCCTACTTCAGCAGATGTCCATTCCTGAGTGGGAGTGGGAGCGCATCACTATGGACTTCGTGGTTGGGTTGCCTAGGACTTTGTGGAAGGTTGACGCGGTTTGGGTCATTGTGGATAGATTGACCAAATCGGCGCATTTCATTCCAGTGGCTACTACTTATACTTCTGAGAGGCTAGCCCAGATCTACATTCGGGAGATAGTCCGGTTGCACGTCGTGCCAGTGTCCATTATATCAGATCGAGGTCCTCAGTTCACCTCGCATTTCTGGAGAGCATTGCATAGTGAGATGGGTACCCAGATAGATCTCAGCACAACATTTAACCTTCAGACTGATGGTCAGTCGGAGCGTACAGTTCAGATATTAGAGAACATGCTCAGGGCGTGCGTGATTGACTTCAGAGGTCAGTGGGACTAGTTCTTGCCTTTGGCCGAGTTTTCTTACAATAATAGTTATTAGTCTAGCATCGAGATGGACCCATTTGAGGCTTTGTATGGTCGGCGATGTCGTTCTCCTATCGGGTAGTTTGAGCCTGGCGAGGCTAAGTTATATGGCACCGACCTGGTGAGAGAAGCTTTAGATAAGGTGAAGTTGATTCAGGAGAGGCTCCGCACAGCACAGTCCAGACAAAAGAATTACGCGGATCAGAAGGCGCGTGAGGTATCATTTATGGAGGGAGATAAGGTCCTGTAGAAAGTCTCACCAATGAAGGGTATTATGAGGTTCGGGAAGAAGGGCAAGCTGATCCCAAGGTTCATAGGTCCCTTCGAGGTGTTGAGGCGAGTTGGGGAGGTTGCTTATGAGCTAGCTTTACCTCCCAGTTTGTCACGAGTTCATCCGGTCTTTCATGTATCCATGCTCCGGAGGTACCACGCCGGCTTCTCTCACGTGGTTGATCTCAGCACTATTCGGTTGCATGAGAAGTTGGGCTACGAGGAGGAGCCAGTTTTTATTATTGATAGACAGGATCGCCAGTTGAGGTCCAAAAGAGTTTCTGCGGTGAAGGTCTAGTGGAGGGGCCAATCAGTCGAGGAAGAAACCTGGGAGTTCGAGGAGGACATGCGGAGCAGATATCCGCACTTATTCAGCACTTCAGGTATGATTCTAGACTCGTTCGAGGATGAACATTTGTTTAAAAAGTGGAGAATGTAACGACCCGACCAGTTGTTTTGTGTTATCGGACCCCGTTCCCCTAAATAAAACTTCCCATAGCGGCTTATTGTGATTTATGACTTGGGGGGATGGGTGGTTCGGGATTCGGAAGTGTTTAGAGCGATATTGGAACACTTAGTTCCTTAAGGTTGGACTTCTTGGCCAAGTTTGACTTTGGTCAACATTTTTAGTAAACGACCTTGGAGCCGAGTTTCGACGGTTCCGATAGCTTTGTATGATGATTTCGGACTTGGGCGTATGTTCGGAATGGGTTTTGGATGACCCGGGAGCGTTTCGGCGCCCAATATCGGAATAAAAGTTCCCTTAAGTTCTGTGGTTTGGGACGTGTTTTTGTGTTATCGAGGTCTAAACGGAATTTCAAGATCGGGAATAGTTCCGTTACATCATTTATGACTTGCCTGCAAAATTTGGGGTCATTCCGAGTAGTATAAGTTGGTTCGGTGCATTGTTAGCGAATTCAAGAAACTTGAAGTTCCTAAGTTTGATTATAGGGGTTTTGAGGTGTGATTTTGAGTTTTAGCATTGTTTTGGGTGTTCCGAGGGCTAGAGCGAGTCTGTATTATGATTTGGAACTTGTGGTATAGTTGGACGGGGGCTCGTGTGGTCCCAGGTGCCTCTCGAGCACCAAACGAGGCCAAAAACCAGCTGAAGCGACTGCTGGTGCACCTGTTCTGGTGTGACCGCAGGTGCGGTTCCCCAGTCACAGGTGCGGGACCGCAGGACTCGCAAGTGCGACCCCCAGGTGGGCTGCGCAGTTCTCGCAGGTGCGGGCCCTTTTTTGCAGGTGCGGACTCCTGCCTGCAGGTACGAGCCCAGGACCTTGTCCAATGTTCCGCAGGTGCGAGCTATTGCTCGCAGGTGAAAGCTCGCAGGTGAAAGACCGCAGGTGTGGTCCTTCAGCCGCAGGTGCGAAACCACGGCTAGGAAGTTTGTTCTAAAAACGGGACTTAAGCCATTTTTGGGCATTCTTCTTCTTCCTTGGGGTGATTTTGAGCATGCAAGAGAGCCATTTACGTAACGTTTGATTAGTTTCGAGTCCTTGGGAGACGAGTTTGGAGTTTCGGGCGCGTTCTTGGTCCTGGAAGTAGATTCAACACGAGGTGAGTCTCCTTTCAAACCTTGTAAGAGAGAATTGTCCCCGTAGGTGATTTAAATGTTATGTGTGATGTTTGTGGGGGGATACGTATGTACAAAGTGACGAGAGTCCATACGTAGCGGCTATTATTATTATGTCCGGGTAGTTAGGCCCACATCATGCCTTGTGTCTTCCTTTAAATGAACTATATGCTTAATGAATTAATGTTACATGCGGCTTATTTTCCTGAGATCATTGAATTTGAGAAATTTTAAGGAATTGTTCACTGAAAATTAATTTAAAAAGAATATTGTGTGTGCATGTGACCGCTTTGCAATTTACATTCCGCGAGCGGAGTGTGATTTCCCCCACTCTCATGGGAGCAGGCCGTACGCCATGGCGGATTGAAAGATGCACTTATGGTTCGGGTTGTTCGACCCTCGGCAGTGCATATATATGGTTATTTTATGGCAATGGTGCACTTATGGTTTGGGCCTTTCGACCCTCGGCAGTGCATAGATGCGACAATTTTATGGAAAGGATGCACTTATGGTTCGGGCCGTTTGACCCTCGGCAGTGCACATACATGATTATTTTTATGGCTCAGGCCGGTTGTCCTTGTCCCGTGTGCGCATGATAAATTGTTACTGAATTCATGGATATTGATCTGACAGATATTTGGGGGAAGATGAAGTAGTTGTTGTTTATTTACTTCCAGCATTTACTTGGATTTCAGTGCCTTATATATTTGTTGCTTTACTACCTTTACATGCCTACCATTTTCATCATATTCTGTTAAATTATACTGCTAGACCTTAGTGAATGTTAAGTCGACCTCTCGTCACTACTTCTTCGAGATTAGACAGGATACTCACTGGGTACATATTTATTTATGTACTCATGCTACGCTTCTGTACTTAATTGTATAGATTCTGAGGCTGGTGCATCTAGTTATCAGGCCGGAGCTCGATTCTGATTATAGTTGGACCTGACTTCACGGTGAGTTGCTTCTCCTAACGATCCTCGGCAGCACCATGTAGTTTCTTTTTGCTTATTTCCCGTCTATTTCTTTCAGACAGTGGGACTGTATATTATATCTTTTGTATACTCTGTTAGTATTCTTTTAGGACTTGTGACACTAATTCCTGGCACACACACGTGGTAGTTATAATGGATTACGAGTCTGTATATATGTTGTCTCACGCCTCCTTATGACCGCTTTTGATTTACGCCTCCTCAGACATTATTTAATTTCATTATTACTGAGTTGGCGTACTCACATTACTCTGTGCACCTTGTGTGCAGATTTAGGTTTTAAGGCATAGTGAGTTGTTTACCTGCCGCAGGGATTTCTCGGAGATTTGCGAGGTAGCTGCACGCATCCGCATCCTTGCTTTCTCCCTCTTATTATTATAAAGCTTATGTTCTAGACTTGTATATTTTGTTAGATGCCCATGACTAGTGACTCCGGGATCTTGGGGGTTGTATTTAACAATTCGGCATAGCTTTATCTGTTTTAAAACTGATTAAACAAAACCTTTATGGATTATCATTTTAGTAATGATATAAATGAAATATTCTTTACGTTTTGAGTGTTAATTTGGTTGTCCTAGTTCCACAATAGGTGCCATCACGACTAGTTTAGATTTGGGGTCGTGACAAGTTGGTATGAGAGCCTAGGTTACATAGGACTCACCGGTCATGAGCAGGTTTAGTAGAGTCTTGCGGATCGGTATGGAGACGTCTATACTTATCTTCGAGAGGCTGCAGAACCCTTAGGAAAAATCTCACATTCTTGAATTCTTGTCATGCAAATCCATTTATTTAGCCAAAAGCGTAACTCTTTGAATCCCTTTCATGTATTCCAATGCGCATGTGAGCGCTCGGTATGGTGAGGTGCGAGATGTGATTTTAGCATGTTGATAATGGGCCAGTCTTGGGGACATGAGGTCGGGTTTATTTTGTGGCTTGAGTGATGGGATTTCGATTGTGTGAGCCGTGCATTTGGGACTTATATGTCCGTTTGTGTCCTTATCGGTGGGGTTTTTGTGACTGGATGACTGTGTGGCGAGTGTGATTCAATGATGAGGTGTGTTCAAATTGTTTGATTATGACAAAAGATTGGCTGGAAATGTGGCAAGAACTATTGAGTGTTTGATTTCTGTCTCGAGTTGGCATATGGCTTCGAGTTGTGAATGTATTGGAAGACCTCTCATGTTGTTTAGTTGTGGAGTGAAGCGGATCTTTCTGTTGTGTTATGAGTTTCTGGTGATGTCTTTTGGGCTAACCAATGCCCCACTAGCATTCATGTATTTTATTAACAGTGTATTCCAGTTGTATTTATACTCCTTCATTATTGTATTCATTGATAGCATCCTGGCATACTCACGTAGCCAGGAGGAGCATACTCACGTAGCCAGGAGGAGCATACTCAGCATTTGAGGAGGGTATTATAGAGATTGATGGAGGAGAAGCTGTAACGACCCGGCCCGTCGTTTCGTGAGATTAGCTCCATTTCCCCCATTTCTGATTTATCATATGTTGCTTAGCCTTTTTGGTGTATTGAGTCGGGTGGTTTGGGTTCGGAGTGATCGTGGTGAGAATTCAGACACTTAGTCTTTTAAAGTAGCCTAATAGTTGACAACGTCAGCTAGGAGTTGACTTATTGGTAAACGGCCTCAGAATGCCGATTTTATGGCTCGGATAGCTTTGTTAGGTGATTTGGGACTTAGGACTGTTTTCGGAATGAAGTTTCGATGTCCGATATAGAATTAGGCTTGAATTGGCAAAAGTTAGTTTTTGGCGATATCTGGTCGGTAGTGGAATAGGCTATCAGGGTCGGAATGGAATTCTGATAGTTGGAGCAGGTTCGTAATATCATTTTGGATATGTGTGCAAATTTTCAGGTCAATCGGATGTGTTTTGGTTGGTTTCGGCATCATTGGCGAAATTTAGAAGTTTCAAAGTTCATAGGTTTGAATTTGATGTAATTTCGGTGTTTTTGTGTTGTTTTTGGTGTTTTGAAGGCTCGACTAAGTTTGAATGATGCTATGGGGTTTGTTGGTATGTTTGTTTGGGGCCCTGAGGGGATCGGGGTTGATTTCGGATGGTTGGCGGAGGTTTGAACTTAGGAAAATTGCAGCAAAAAGCTGCTGGTGTTAATCTTCTAGTGTGGCCGCACCTGCAGATGGGTAGCTGCAGGTGCGACGCCGCAGGTGCGAAGGTCCAGGCGCAGGTGTGAAAAGAAGCTAGATAGGAGGAGTCTGCAGGTACGAAGAGTTGGCCAAACCTGCGAAGCCGCAGGTGCGGAAAAGGGACCACAGGTGCGAGAATTGGACTGTTAGTGGGTTTTCGCAGGTGCGAGGAAAGGTCCGCAGGTGCGGATTAACTGGGAAGAACAATATAAAAGAATGCCTCCGCGAAATTTTGGTTATTCTTCTATTGCTTCATGCGGGTGGAGCTTATTTGAGAGCAAATTGAAGAAGGTCTTCGAGGGTCTTCAGTGGAGGTAAGTTCCCGGACTATATAACTCATTTATATGTTATTTTGTTTCGGATAGGCTTGTAATTTGAAGAATTAAAGCGGAAAAAGTTGGGGGAAATGGGGAGGAAGATTGGAAATTCTTTTGGTGATTTGAGTGGGCAATTATGGTCCAATTGTGGAGTTTTTGGTATGTATAGAATCGTGGGAGGATGAGGATTCTAGTGATATAAATTTGATCGAATTCCGAGACATGGGCCTGGGGCTCGGGTTCGGCCGAATTTCGAGAATTGTGTTAAAAATTTATCTTTCGATTGGGTTTTGTTCCGTTAGTGTGTATTGATGATGTTAATCTGATTTTGGTTAGATTCGGAGCTTTTGGGAGCCGATTCGAGGGGCAAGCGCATCGCGGAGTAGCTTTTGGGTTGTTTTGAGGTAAGTAACGATTGTAACTCCAAACCTGAGGGAATGACACCCTGTTATCTGTTATTGTGTTGATAAATGAGGTGACACACATGCTAGGTGACGAGCGTGGGGGCGTGCACTGATAGGTATAGGGACTTGGTCCGTCCCGTAGCGACTATCAAGCCGCATATTTTATTTGAAACCTTATGATATCCTGTATTTAAGAAATTTATACTTGTATATGGGCTGTGAGCCATGATAGGGCCTTGTGCCGACCTGTTTAGACCCTCAGGGGGTACTTTTACACTATTCTACCACTATCCTGTTAGTAAATTGTAAATTCAGTCATGTTTCCTACTTGCTGTTATTTTCACTGTTATCACACTGCTTTGAAAACTCTGAAAAGTATTTGGGGCTGAGCCCCGTGAGTTGAGATAAATTCCCCAAGTGGCTTGTGAAGGTGACTGAGTGAGGCCGAGAGCCGAGTATGTGAGGATAGCTATGGATCAGGCTGCACGCCGCAACAGTATATATGTGATTAGGCCGACCACCAGGTATGTGAGGATAGTTATGGGACGGGCTGCACGCCGCAGCAATATATGTGTTATATATTATATGTGGGTTGGGTTGCACGCCGCAGCAATATAGATTATATATATATATATGGATCGGACTGCACGCCGCAGCTATATATGTTATATATATGGATCGAGTTGCACGCTGCAGCAGTACACATATTGCATTGGGTTGCACGCCGCAGCAGATATAGCGCTTGGGTTGAAGGAGCCCCTCTAAGAGACTGTATACCCCCAGTAAGCGCAGTCGACTATTATATGGATCGGGTTGCACGCTGCAGCAGTATAAATATATATATGCATGTATAAATGTAGTGGAGCGGACTGCCCGCCGCAGCAGTTGTGTGTGTTCATGGCACTTACTGAGTACGAGCGTTAAGTGAGAGCATGAGATACTGATAGTGGAGTCACGAGCGACTGAGAGGCTTGCCCGAGAGGCTTTATTGTGAGTGATGTTGTACCCGAGGGCCTATATTTTATGAAAATGTTGTTTTCACTCTTCTTTACACTGAGCCTTTGATAATAAATGTTGGATAAAAGTTTTCATACGAGATTTTTAAATGAAAACTGAGGTTTTATGAAATATTCGGAATTGTAGATTTCTAACTTGATTTGCTCATTTCCACTGTTATTTATATGGATTTATATGATTTAAATTGCTCGTCACGACACTCAAGTTTTTAGTTACATTGATTACTTACTGAGTTGGCGTACTCACGTTACTACCTGCACCTCTGTGTGCAGATCCAGGTACCAGACACTAGTTGATTTTCGGACGAGCTTGGAGTTGTTCGCGCATTGAGGTAGCTGCTCAGCGTCCCCAGCTCACCTCCTTCCTTTCCCTCAGATTATAGTTTCTTTTGGTCTTTTGTACCTCAGACTTTGTTGTAGCAAGTCACTGTTGTACATTATATTTTCAGTCTTAGATGCTCATGACAGTTGACTCCAGGTTTTGGGGAAGTGTGTATTTGTTTATCTCTTTCTGATATTTTTAAAATCTGCTAAATTTTGGTGAAATTATGGGATAGATTAATAATCTGAAATGGTTGGCTAGCCTAGTTCCATGATAGGCACCATCACGGCCGGCTTAGGATTTGGGGTCGTGACAGAAGCTTTATGCAAGGTTCTCCAAGTGCAAAATTTTGGCTCAGTTCAGTAGCATTCTTGGGGCACGTGGTGTCCAGTGAGGGTATTCAGGTGGTCAGACGAGTGTGGAGAGAGCTTCCAGAACCTCAAAATTTCTTTGACCACAACTCCAGTGTTAGTTATGCCATCAGCTTCAGGTTCTTATACTGCATATCCTCGAGGATAGGCATTGGTTGTGTTTTAATGCAGGAGGGTATAATGATTGCGTGATAGCTATGATTTTTGGTACGGTATAGAGATGATATCAGTTTGAGGCTAAGCAGGAGGGGTTATTTCCCGCGGGGTGTCCTGAGGTTGTGTGATCCTTAGGTGGTTTTATAGCAAGTACTCCTTTACTAGTAAATGTTATATGTTGTAAGTTGAGTTTAGATCGCTTGTGAAAGTTGGCACGACTATTGCAATGGTGAATGCGAGATTGAAGGTGATTTGAGATGTTAAATGGTTTGAGTTATATATGAGCTTATGAAGGGTTTAGTTGAATCTCACAGTGATGTGGCGGTAGTGGTAGCGTATGGGCATTGTGAGTTATTGATTGTTTTGATCTATGGCTTTGAGCCAAGTGGGAGAGGCTGCTAATGATAAGTTGGTTGCATGATTATGCGAGGTATTGGGTTCAGTTCGAGGTATACTGGTAAATCAGATATGACTTGCAGAGGTGGAGTCTGAGAAGACTCGAGTAATGGAAATTTTTGGATACAGGTGGTAATGTAATTTATGGGTAGATGGGTTTTATTGAGTGATTGAGTTGTAACTGTAAATGGTGTAGTGTGTGCGGAGTAGGAATTTTCTTGGTTTCTTTGAAGTGTGGGTTACTTCCTAATATGTTGGTGTGCAAATGGGGTTAGGTCGTTTGATCAGTGTTGGTTGATTTCCCAATGCACACGCAAGTGTACGTGGTCGACAAGTAATACAGGATTTTAAGTCCAGATATCGTACCCACAAGGACTTGTGTAAACTACTTGCTAAATCACTCTAATCGTTATTTAACCAAGCCAATATAAAATCAAGGATATACTATTTTATACTAAAATTCTATGAAATAACTAATTATCAAGTGACAAGAATTATTGTGATGTATTCAGTAGAGACAAATATTCCAGGGTTGTGGTCTATTCACCACTCATATTGCATTCTAATTAACTTTTCCTTTCATATAATTCACTCATGGTTGCTAATTAATCGATAAATGCTCTCATAGCCTTCTCCCGAAGCACTCCTCACCTATTCTCAATAGATTAACGCCTATATTCCTATGGAATTAATCTATTAGAACGCACTAAGATTACGATGTTTAATTAAGCACGGTGACTAGGTATATTCCTATCCTAACCACAAATCCGCTCCCCTGAAGGGTTAAGATCGCACTCTCTTCAATTCTTCTCTAATCTATATACGGCTTTCCCAAGCATAACATAGATAGTATATAGAACCTAATTGATGGCCAGACAATTAAGCAATTAAACACAGAATTGAAGAAACAACCATATATTGAGTAAACTATATTCAAAGTTAAATTAATGTTGAATAACAATATTCATGGCTAAACCACAACCCCAGAACAATGGGTGTTTAGCCACTCATGCTATGATCAAACAATTGCATAAGTGTGCATGAATTGAAAATACTCGAATAAAAATGAAGAAAACTGATAATCCTTGCTCCTTCAATGATCTTGTGTGTGTATTTTGCTCCCAAATTCGTCTCCCCCCTCCAAGATGTGTTCTTGGGTCTATTTATATGGTTGGGATAAACCCTAACCGTGTAAGAGACTCCTCTTCCCACTTGGAAACACTTAAAAACCTTTAAAACTCGGACTTCACCGAAATAAGAACCCTGGCGTTTGGGGTGTAACGCCTGGCTAACGCCATGCACCCCCCTGGCGTTTGGGGTGTAACGCCTGGCTAACGCCAGGCACCCCCTGGCGTTTGGGGTGTAACGCCTGGCTAACGCCAGGCACCCCCTGGTGTTTGGGGTGTAACGCCAGGCTTGTCCCGGATCGCTCTTTTTTTTTNGTGTAACGCCTGGGTAACGCCAGGCACCCCCTGGCGTTTGGGGTGTAACGCCTGGGTAACGCCAGGCACCCCCTGGCGTTTGGGGTGTAACGCCTGGGTAACGCCAGGCACCCCCTGGCCTTAAGAGCCAAACGCCTGGCTAACGCCAGGCTTGTCCCGGGTCGCTCCTTTTCGACTCTTGCGCGTATTTTCCGACGTTTATGCTCTCATTTAGCTCGGCTTCCATTTCCAACTCACCTACACATTAAATAAACTCCATTAGGCACATACGACGTGTATTTTTATCATTAAAGCACATAAAATGCAAGGTATATAATGCTTAAAATCATGAATTCTGGCCACGCATCAACACCCCACACTTAGACTCTTGCTCGTCCTCGAGTAACATCCTTCACACGTACATAATTCATTAACAAGGAGTATTTTACATTTCAATCACACACATTACCCCTTAACTTTGATCGATACCGACAATCAAGCATGAACATACAACATTTCACATTCTTTCCCTGCTTTAAACATGCCCAAGTGTAACAATTTAATAAGTCATACCAACAACCAAATCGCAACCACCAAACCTCAAGAATCGACTTGGNTCCGGGCATACACCCAAGTCCCATATTTTATTACGGACCCTCTAAGACCGTCAAATCACGGGTCCGAGTCCTCTTACCAAAAATATTGACTGAAGTCGACTTTATTCAAATTTCTAATACAAAATTATCATTTTTATCAATTTTTCACATAAGGTCTTCCTGACTACACGCCTGGGCTGTGCACGCAAATCGAGGTGAGATAGAAGGAGGTTTTCACGACCTCGGAACACAGAATTAGATAGAATATATAAGATGACCTTTTGGGTAATCACAATCTCCCCCTCATAAACAAACGTTCATCCTCGAACGTGCTAAGATATACCTTGAACTCATCAAATCAATGATTGCGCATTTTCCAACACACACCCGCGGGTGATCCCACGTCACCCTGATCTACATGACTGACAACACCACCAGAACCGCAATTTAGCTTTTCTATTGCTACCAATAAACCCCATACCTCAATTCTCACCTTCTACTCATTTCCAAAATGCTTGATTCTAAATCCACATCCAACATTAGCCCCATCCAGCTGCATTAACTCATGACTATACTCATAAGGAACGACCACACCATATGTCACATCACACATAGGCTCATAATAACAGTTGGGTCGCAATGACTGTCCGAAATCAACTCAGCATTGGCAATTAGCCTCATATCCGGTAGAACTATATTCCCAACCTCTATCACAGTGATAATGAAGCAAGAAGCACGAAGACTTCATAACCTTGACACCCAAATCACAAAGCCACAACTAACATTACCAGGCACACACCCCGCAAGATACAACTCAAGGAGCACAAACCGAAAATGACTGAATATGAAAGGAGAAACACATAAGGAAACTATAAAAACAAGCCCGACAGGCACAACCCTCTATCAATGCTAACTTAGACAACAACATAACAAGGAATGAACTAAAGCACATGAACAAATCACAAGGATACCATCCTGATAAAATTTCCACTGCGGTACTCAGCCCGGTCCAAACATATCGGATCACAAAATATCACGATGACCTCGTCCTCAACTCTGAATCACATACCGAATCTATATCATACCAATTGAAATTCCTCCACTAATTCATCTCAGCTGATAAAATCATAATGCTAGCTGATCTCACGTCTCGATGGAGTATCAAAATCACAACTCGTAAACAAAATACTCAGGAATCACATCAAACTTACCGTACTGGACAAAAAGAATTTACTACTAGTCTCATATCTCTAAATATTTAATAGAGACAAACAATAGACAAGGGCTACTACTCACAGAATCTCCCAACAGGAGCAAACAGAAAAATAGAGCGCAAAGCATGAAACTCACTCATAAACAAGTCAACAATGAGGGATCTCGTCCCGACCAACTGAGCTATAATGAAATACAAATGGTGCCCCTCTTTAACAAGACAAAGC
>ML379971.1:21810-55706 GCA_005239525.1 Nicotiana knightiana | reverse complement strand
TGTCTATTTCCTTTGAGTCTTCCATTTTAAACTTCTTGAGCAATTCTTTCACATACTTTTGTTCGTGGATCTTTGTTCCATTTGAGTTTTGCTTGATTCGCAAGCATAAGAAAAAGTTTAGCTCACCCATCATACTCATCTCAAACTCACTCCCCATAAGCATAGCAAATTTCTTGCTCAATTTTTCAGAAGTCTCCCCAAATATAATATCATCCACGTATATTTGCACAACCAGGAGATCCTTACCCTTTTCCCTTAAGAACAAGGTACTGTCAATTTTGCCTCGTTTGTACCCATGTTCTAGTAGGAATTTTGATAATCGTTTGTACCATACTCTTGGTGCTTGTTTGAGACCATACAGAGCCTTGTCGAGTTTGTATACGTGGTCAGGTGACTCCTTGCTTTCAAAACCTGGAGGCTGCTTGACAAATACATCTTCCTTCAGATATCCATTGAGAAAGGCACTCTTAACATCCATCTGATGAAGTGTGAATTCCATGTGTGCAACAAATGCTATAAGAAACCTGATTGCCTCCAGTCTTGCCAAAGGGGAAAAGGTCTCATCATAGTCAATTCCTTCTTCTTGACTATACCCTTGAGCAACTAGTCATGCCTTACTCCTTGTAATAGTTCCATCCTCATCGAGCTTGTTCCTGAAGACCCACTTGGTGCCAATCACTGATCTGTCTAGTGGCCTGGGTACCAAGTGCCATACTTGACTTCTTTCAAACTGATTCAGCTCTTCTTGCATGGCATTTACCCAATCAGCATCTTGTAGGGCTTCCCCAATGTTCTTTGGTTCGATCATGGATAGAAAGGCATCAAACACACACAGATTTTTCAAGGATGATCTTGTTTTGATTTCGGGTGTCAAATCTGTTATGATGTTCTCAAGAGGGTGAGAACTCTTATATCTATGTGGTTTGAGTACCAGCTGTTCATTCCTAGACAATTCCATGGTGTCTTGTTGCTATGGAGCAAGATCAGGGCCAGGTTGCATATGTTGAATTCCCCCTGTCATGTTGCTTGGGGANAGAATGTTAGTTTCATCAAAGACAACATGTATACTTTCTTCTACACACATAGTTCTTTTATTATACACTTTATAAGCTTTGCTATGTGATGAATATCCCAAGAATACTCCCTCATCACTTCTGGGGTCAAATTTTCCTAGGGAATCTTTGCCATTATTATGTACAAAACACTTGCATCCAAAATCCCTAAAGTGGGATATGTTGGGCTTTCTCCCTTTAAGTAATTCATAAGGAGTTTTCTCTACCAGAGGTCTGGTCATGCATCTATTGATTATCAAGTAGTGTTTATTGCTTCAGCCCAGAAGCTGTGAGGAAGTTTGCTAGATAGAAGCATGGTTCTTGCAATGTCTTCAAGAGTTCTATTTTTTCTTTCAACAACCCCATTTTGCTGTGAGCTTCTAGGAGGAAAAAAGTTCTGATTGACACCATGTTCATCACAGAACTCAACAAACTTAGCATTCTCAAATTCAGTACCATGGTCAGATCTTATTGATGCTAGTTGATGTCCTAATTGATTTTGAGTTTTCTTGACAAATGAGGTGAACATATCAAATGCTTCATCCTTAGATGCCAGGAATAAGGTCCAAGTGAACCTTGAATAATCATCAACTAGCACCATCACATATCTCTTACCACCTCTACTCAGAGTTCTCATAGGACCACATAGATCCATATGAACCAGTTCCAACGTCCTGGTGGTACTGACTATTTTCTTACTTTTGAAAGAGGACCTTACCTGCTTCCCCCTGGCACATGCCTCACAAACTTTGTCCTCCTTGAACTTAATGTTAGGAAGTCCTACCACTAAGTCCTTAGAGACTAGTTTGTTAAGCTGAGTTAGACTCGCATGACCAAGTCGTTTGTGCCACAGGAGGGGATCACTGTCCAACACATTTAGGCAAGTGAGTTCATTTTCAGAGAGTGTGGGCAAGTCTATGACATAGATGTTATTCATTCTTTTTCCCTGCAAAACAATCTTGTCAGTAAGTAAGTTAATCACAAAACATTTTGTGGAAGTAATAGAAACCAGGTTACTCTGTCACACAGTTGTGATACACTGATCAGGCTATATTTCAAGCCATCTATTAGATACACATGTTCAATGGATCGTGTGTCATCCTTACCTACCTTACCAACCCCAATAATTTCACCTTTCTTTCCGTTTCCAAAGGATACATTTCCTCCTTTGAGATTTTCAAGTGAAAGGAGCTGTTCCATGTTCCCAGCCATATGCTTTGAGCAACCACTATCCAAATATCAAATTTGGCTGCCTCCTCTCACTTGAACCTACAAAAGAATCAGGGGTTAGTTTTAAGAACCCAAACTAGTTTGGGTCCTTTTCTATGAGAGAATGGATGAATCAAATTTTTTCTGGCCCAATTTGGTAGCCAGTTTTTCCTTTTTACAAACCTCTCATTTTTTCGACTGGCCTGCTCTTTTGCAGTACACTCATATTTGTAGTGCACAGTCTTACTACAATGGGTGCATATTTTATTCTCAGGGAGAGTGAGATACTTGCTTTTGGGATCCCACTTGGGCAATTGACTTCCAAATCCAATCCCTCTCCGATTTCTACTATGATTCTCTTGAAGCCATATCAAGGCATCAGAGGATTTATTCCATTTACAAGTTCTATCTAATTCATGTTTGACTTTGCCAAGTTCTTCGTTAAGAGTTCTTATCTGTTCATCCTTGACATACATCTTCTAACATGATATGAGAATAATCAACAACCTTTTTACTGGATCCTAGATTTAGCTTTAAGTTTTCAGATTTTAGTTCTAGAATCTCGGTTTCAAGTGGATGAACCTGGTTCAACAAGTCAATTTTTTTCTTTTCAGATTCACTGACTCTGATTTCCAGGGTCATGCACTTTGCTTTTAGCATTGCACATTCTTTAGATAGTTGATCCTTCTCTTTGGGTGTTTCCTCAGAATCATCTATGAAATCAAGTAGCAACTCAGAGAGTTTTTCCTTAGATAGGAACTTTACTTTGTTTTTAAGATGGGACCTGTCACACCTCCTCCCCCCCCTCCCCCCGGATTAATGAAGGGTAAATAAGGGAGTTTTTCCAATTAAAGTGACATTATTCGGATTTAGAATTTATTTTAGTTTTCTGAGTCGCCACCTGGATTTTTGACGATGTTCCAGGACACCATTTTATTGAAATCCGAAACCGAGGAAATTTAGACTCTGTTTTAAGTTGTCTGCGACCAGAAATCCGAGTAAGGAATTCTGTTAACCCGGGAGAAGGTGTTAGACATTCCCGAGTTCCGTGGTTCTAGCACGGTCGCTTAACTATTAATATTTGGCCTAAATTATCTGATTATTTACGTATTTTATCCTATCGTGCATTTAGCCTTTTAAACTTTTAAACGCTTTTAGTATTTTATGGATTTATCTTGAAACAAGTCACGATGACGTGCACTTGTTTATTTTTTGTACACATTATAACTACGCCACATGAAATGCACCCGCAATTACAACATGTGATTTTTATTATAATTTGAAGTTGAATACGGGGACATGAGTTGTCGCACCCGAGTGTAGATTACGTAGTCAAGACTTGGGTCGTGACGGTTTTATAGTGGCTGTTTGAGGCGATATTTTATTACTCTCTAAGCTTTATGAGTATTATCTAAAAAGGGGTATTTTTAGCTTATAGGATATGTACATAAACCACTCTTGATATTTATGGGATTATTTTAAAACAAGTCACGATGTCGTACACTTGTCGTTTTGGTCCATGTTGCGAACTGCGTCATGTGAAATGCACCCGCGATTCGTGATATGTTTATTTTTATCTTCGAAGTTATGGTCGGGTCACATGAAATGCACACCCGAATGGGATTTACGTATCATGACTATTCCACGGAAGCCGTATCCATAGCCACGATAATTTATTATTTATTAATTGCTCCTAAAGCAAACTACAATGTTCAGAAGTTGCTTAATTTTCTCAGGTTATTGTTCGAGGCAAATAAATTATAGACATGGGTTTATTGCAATAATTAGGCTTATTGCTTTCGAAATGATGGTTTACGCCTATTACTAATTCATTTACAAAGTTTGATGTTTCTTTATGTAACTTCAAAATGGCTTAAATCTTACACTACTGTCTAGACATACACATATGCATATAATAAATTCATGTCCCTTTATTGACAAACTATAAGCAACTCCCCTATTACAAAGTAATTGTCAAACACACAACCTTCTGTATATTTGCATTTCAACTATCAAACAAAAGAGGAAAAACAATAAATCATGAATATTTAAAGCATTTTTATAACCAAACATGAATAGTATTCAAGACCTCAAATCAGTTTACACAAACCCAGTTCAGTTTACACAAAATTGACAGATTGCAACATATTTTATAATACCATGACATTTAATCAACAATTGTAGCTATTACAATATGTAAAATTGAGATACATACCTCAAAAGTGAGAGCTAAACTTAGCAAACCCAAATAAAGGCTAAGGACAAAGCCATGGATCGAAGCTCAGCTCAAACAGTAGTAAACACCAAACAACATCACATCAGGTCGAGGCCATGAACAAAATACTTAATTTCATTTTTTCGTCCATGGATTGTATATGTTCCTCCACCCACTTGCCCAGAACCAATACTACTACTACTATACTCGATTTTCCTTTCCATAGATTGCCTTCGCATAAACAAACTTTGCAGTACTACTGTATCAACGGCAGAAAAGAAGTAAACGATGGAAAACATTGGAGCTACCGTCTGTTCTTGTTCATAAAAGGGGGGGGGGGGGGTTCAATTCTTAGAGGATCTATTTTTAGGTCTGTGTTTATTTGATTTTTTTTTCTGAGAGTGAAAGAGTGAGGAAGAAGATGGAGTGGCGACTGGTTTTGAGGTTGATGTTTTCGGCGAGCTCGCCGGCTTAATTTTCCGGTCAAATCTGTCGCGACGGCAACGGGGGTCGCCGGAGAAGTGTAGCGTGGAGAGGGTGGTTGGTCACTAGCTCTAAGTCTTAGGGGGTTAGGGTGTCGCTGCCATCTAAGGGGAAGGGATCTCTTCTCTGTATTTAATGAGAAGCGGAAGAAGCCAGGGGAGGGGAAAAAATGGCGGATCTGTCCTCTAGATTAGGTCTAGGTTTAGGTTTTATTTTAATAGGTGAGCGGAAACGGGTCGGGCGGGCGGGTCGCAGGTATTTGGGTTGGGTAATTTGGGAGGAATTTGAGTTTGTGGGATAATTGGGCTTGCAACAACGGCCCAATCAGATTTAGCTTAGCAACCCATTTTTCTTTTCTTTCTTTTTGCAAAATTAGCCACTTTAGACTCAAACTTAATTTAAATCTATTTTTTTGGATAGCCTATTTATTTATTTTATCTAATGATGTACTAATGCAATTAATTAATCCAAGAAAGCAATTTTGATTTTTAGTTATTTAAAAGATGCATTTAGTAACGTAATTAAATCCCAGAAATGCAAGTTAACCCTAAGATGGCATGAAATGAAAACGTGACAATTTTTTATGATTTTTCTATGATTTTAAAGTATTAAACATGCAACTAAATAAAGAAAAGTTCCTAAAATTTATTAAAAATTATTTTTTGATTATTTTTAGGAGTAATTTCCATGAGGGGTAAAAATTGGGTGTTCACAACTTCCCCTCTTTGCTCGAGAACATGAAGAGTTTTCAGGCAAAGATAAAGTGAGCAACTACAAGCACTTTTTGCCCGTTTGGTACTGCATTTGGAAGCATTTTGAAAATTTTTTGACCGAACCTTGCTTGAGAGGTTGCCTACATATCCTTGGCTATAAAAGAATCAGGTCAGTGTTGTTCTAGAAGTTTTGGTAGCTGGGACTACCGGAAAGTTGTGATTTCAATGCTGTTGCTGCTGCTTACTGCTTGCTGAGCTCCTTATTACACCAAGGTCAAAATGAAAAAGACTAAACTAAATCTATCAACTAAGAGTTACAAGATTCCTATCTATGAGTCTTCTGAAGCTTGATCTTGAGTCTTCGTTGCTTCTTTATACAGACTCCAATCTGAATCTTGATGCTTGTTAGTTATAGGTGCTGGTTCAATCTTCTTCAGCTTTTCAGATCAAGAATGTACATGCATAGCTTGTGACTTCAATCTGTCTCGAGCAGTCCACATCTTTTCCGCCTCTGTACTTTAGGGTTCAACTCTTTTCTTTTTTTCTTTACTTTTATTCTGAATTGAGACGTCTTCTTTTGGTAGTCTCGAATCCATTGTCCTAAATTGTAATCTGCGCAAAATCAAAAACAAATGAATGAAATTTTCTGCCCCAGTTTTCACCAGGAAAATTTCGCGAGTTATTGTAACAAAATCTATGCTACTTTATTATTGAAAGAAATGAAAAGCCAGGAATTGTGTACCTGGAGTGAATGCAGACTAGGGGGTGTACATCCTATGCCTAAAAGTAAAATCAACTAGGGAGTGGAGACCCTATGTTGGAAAGAAAACTAGGAAGTGGAGACCCTATGTCTAAAAATAAAATCAACTAGGGATTGGAGACCCTATGTTGGAAAGAAGACTAGGTAGTGGGGACCCTATGTCTAAAAATAAAATCAACTAGGGATTGGAGACCCTATGTTGGAAAGAAGACTAGGTAGTGGGGACCCTATGTCTAAAAATAAAATCAACTAGGGATTGGAGACCCTATGTTGGAAAGAAGACTAGGTAGTGGGGACCCTATGTCTAAAAATAAAATCAACTAGGGATTGGAGACCCTATGTTGGAAAGAAGACTAGGTAGTGGGGACCCTATGTCTAAAAATAAAATCAACTAGGGATTGGAGACCCTATGTTGGAAAGAAGACTAGGTAGTGGGGACCCTATGTCTAAAAATAAAATCAACTAGGGATTGGAGACCCTATGTTGGAAAGAAGACTAGGTAGTGGGGACCCTATGTCTAAAAATAAAATCAACTAGGGATTGGAGACCCTATGTTGGAAAGAAGACTAGGTAGTGGGGACCCTATGTCTAAAAATAAAATCAACTAGGGATTGGAGACCCTATGTTGGAAAGAAGACTAGGTAGTGGGGACCCTATGTCTAAAAATAAAATCAACTAGGGATTGGAGACCCTATGTTGGAAAGAAGACTAGGTAGTGGGGACCCTATGTCTAAAAATAAAATCAACTAGGGATTGGAGACCCTATGTTGGAAAGAAGACTAGGTAGTGGGGACCCTATGTCTAAAAATAAAATCAACTAGGGATTGGAGACCCTATGTTGGAAAGAAGACTAGGTAGTGGGGACCCTATGTCTAAAAATAAAATCAACTAGGGATTGGAGACCCTATGTTGGAAAGAAGACTAGGTAGTGGGGACCCTATGTCTAAAAATAAAATCAACTAGGGATTGGAGACCCTATGTTGGAAAAGATCGACAGGTTATGCTATTGTCAAGAAAGATCGTTGGGTTATGCCGGTGTCTGGGGGAGGATCAACGGGTTATGCCGTTGTCAAGAAAAGATATCACCAGGTTATGCTGTTGTCTGGAAAGATCAACAGGTTATGATGTTGTCGGGAAAAGGAGATCACCAGGTTATGCCAGTGTCTGGAAATGATCAATGGGTTATGCCGTTGTCAGGAAAAGAAGATATCACCAGGTTATACTGATGTCTGGAAAGGTCAACAGGTTATGCTGTTGCCCCGGAAAAGAGATCACTGGGTTATGCCAGTGTCAGGAGGTGATCAACATGTTATACTGTTGTCAGAAAGATCACTAGGTTATGCCGGTGTCTGGAAAGGTCAATAGGTTATGCTGCTGCCTGGGGAAAAGGGAATGATCAACAAGTTATGTTGTTGTTAGAAAAAGATCACCAGGTTATGACGGTGTTTGGAACGGTCAACATGTTATTCTATTGCCTGGGAAAAGAGATCATTGGGTTATGCCAGTGTCAGGAGGTGATCACCAGGTTATACTATTGTCAGAAAGATCACCAGGTTATGCCGGTGTCTGGAAATGTCAACAGGTTATGTTGTTGCCGGGGGAAAAAGGGAATGATCAACAAGTTATGTTGTTGTCAGAAAAAGATCACCAGGTTATGCCGGTGTCTGGAAAGGTTAACAGGTTATGTTGTTGCCCTAGAAAAGGGAATGATCAACAGGTTATGCTGTTGTCAGAAAAATATCACCAGGTTATGCCGGTGTCTGGAAAGGTCAACAGGTTATGCTGTTGCCCTAGAAAAGGGAATGATCAACAGGTTATGCTGTTGTCAGAAAAAGATCACCAGGTTATGCTGGTGTCTGGAAAGGTCAACAGGTTATGCTGTTGCCCTGGAAAAGGGAATGACCAACAGGTTATGTTGTTGTCAGAAGAAGATCACCAAGTTATGCCGGTGTCTGGTAAGGTCAACAGGTTATGCTGTTGCATGGGGAAAAGAGATCACTGGGTTATGCCAGTGTTAGGAGATGATCAATAGGTTATGCTGTTGTCAGAAAGATCACCAGGTTATGCCGATGTCTTCTTGGGAGTGGGACCCTATGTTGGCATCAACTGAGGACTGGGACATCCTAGGTTGGAGTCAAGTTATGTCGGCATCAGGTTATGCTGGCATCAATTAGGGAATTCAGACCCTATGTTGGCATCAACTAGGGAATAAAATATCCTATGTTGGAAAAGGTGTAGCTAGGGATTGGAGACCCTATACCACTTTAGGTTTGGACGGTTTTCAATATCTTTTTCTTCTTTTCTTTTCTTTTCATTTTATTTTGAGTGAATGCGGGAAATAATTTTGGAGAAAACTTCCCTTTTTGGAGTCGTTGCGGTAGAGCTCCTTCTAGCCCTTGCGCAATTCCTTTTGGTTGCACCTGCTTTTTGCACGGTTTCTTTTGAGTTGTACCCGTTTCAGACTTTCAAACAAAGAATAATTTGTTAGTTTGAAACTGTTGGTTTTGCGGCCTTGGTTATTTCAACTGCTTGATCTCGACCCCTTTGATGAAGATCTCAACTGCTTGCTTGCTTGTAGAGGATTGGGTTTCATTTCTAAACACGGGGACCCTGGCTTTCCAGATTTTTCTATGGCGATCGGTCACGTGGGGCCCAACATTTTGACTTTATTTTGCCTTTGTAGGCCTTTCGCTTGCTTTTCTTTTGGATTTCCGGAGTATCAGGGGGAATTTTTTGGCCCCTCAAATTCTGCTGCAACGGTTAGTCTCGTGGGACTTAACCTTTTTCAATTTTATTTCGCCTTCATCAGCCTTTCATTTCTGATTTTTCCCTCAACTTTAGCCTTAGGGAATTTGGAGTATTTTGGATTTTCAAACCTTGCCGATATGGTCAGCCATGTGGGACTCAACTTTTTAAATTCATTCGCCTTTATAGGCACTTCAGTTTAATTTTTTCTCTTTCAAGGGTTTTGAGTTTGAAACATCGGCCGCTACGGCCAGTCGAGATCGACTCGATGCCCCTGACGAGGCTGGGCGCCTTTGGTTATTAGCCCGTGTCAAATGAGGACCCTGTAAATCAGTCATACCATCCTTTCTTTGCCTTAGTTTCGGAACAGAGTTAGACCGAAAGGGATTCAAAAGAAAATAAATGACAGAATGGAAAATTAATTTAAGCAAGAGGTATCCCTTTCGGGGAAAGGAAAGGACTTATCTGGAGTGCATGCGGACTTCGATGAACATGACATGCTTCTTGGACTGGATGCCTGATCCGTGTAAACCGTTCAACTCTCAGAAATTCATCACAACTATCACCCCGAGATTGAGAAACCTTGCCCCGGACTGTGTCCATGTCAGTGACCATTACCATTTTCGATTAGTGGCGCCCTTTGCGGATTTTCACCAACTGACCTCTCTCATTTCTCTTCTCACCATCGCCTTGTAGTGCTCTATGCGAGTTTTCACTAACAGGACTCTCTCATTTTAATTTCTCTGCTTATCGTTGCCTCACGGTGCCCGTGTGGGTTTTCACCGATAATACTCTTTCATTTTAATTTCTCTCATTTGCTTGTATTTGGATCCAAACAACTGTATCCTCCAATTTTGGACATCTTTGTCGATTGATCGGAAGGACTTGAACAGGGTTTTTGGTGAAAAGAATTAGTGTTGAATTACAACTTTGGAACATTTCAGGCGACACATCGTCGAACCATTATAACTTCTGCCCCAATTTCACTTTTGGGGAAATTTGGATTTTTATTTTGGCGTGACAGAACCCCAGAGAGAGGCTGCCTACGTATCCTTTCGGAATCAAGTCAAATGTAGTTCAAGGAAACATTTATGTTTTGTTTTTCCTTTGTTTTGTTTTGTTTTCTCTTTATTTTTCTTTCTTTGTTCTCTTTTTTTTTTCTCATTTTTCGTTTCTTTTTCATTTTCTTTTCAATCAACTTTTTTTTTTGTTTTTTGTTTTCCAATAACACTTTCGGGTTCCAAAGAGGGTGGTCAAGGAAGAGTAACCAGTTCAAAGGGTTTGCAAAAGGGTTAATGGTGTTTGTGTAGCAAGAATGAAAGCCTTCGTCATCCCAACCGGAGAAAATTTATGGAGGATCAAACATAGTACCTTTTGACTTCACCTGCATTGACAGTTGTTTCAGGGACATTTTCTTCGAGCCCCAAATATAACGCACTCTTTTGACAGTACTCTGGTTGCAATGTATGGACCTTCCCAATCTAAACCAATTTTCCTTTGGCTATCCCGATTCATTGTTTTATTTCCTTGACCTAACTTCATTTTCATTATTTCGGAGTCTGACAGCGTCTTAGGATCTTTTGACTGCACCTGTTTTGACAGTTGTTTCAGGGACATTTCCTTCGATTTACCCCAAGTGCAAACGCACTCTCTCGGCAGTACTCTTGTAGTAATGTATGGATTTTCTAATCTGGACCAATTTGCCTTTTTTTGTTCCGATTCATTGTCTTATTTCCTTAGCCTAACTTCATTTGTATTCTGATGCTTGATTCATTATTTCGAAGTCTGACAGCATTTTAGGATCTAGGCATGAAGTCCGCAAGCATGTCATGGTATTGAAATCTGCATTTAAACAGAACTGAAAGTAGAGTAAGAAAAGAGACAAGATTAAGAAAAGAGATATTGTTGAAAAAATGAAATATTAATTCCATTTGATTTTATTTTTTTTCGATTTTTTGATTGTTTTTTTTTTGAAATTTAAAGATAGAAGGGTTAACATCGGAAAGTAAGACAATAAAGTAAAACGTCCGGGTCACACCCTGGGATAATCCGGACATAGAAAGGATAGCAAGACTAGCTGTCGAGACTCCCATCTGATGGGGGAACTTTTAGGCTTGGTGACCGTTTTTTGGCTTTTATTCTGTCTCGGCAATGGCTGCAATGGCCTTCAGTGCCGGATCAAATTCTTCATCTTTACAAATCATTCAGACTACCGGCCCTGTGTGAGCAGATATGGGGTTATTCATCATATTGGGGTCTTCTTCATCCCCAAATACTATTGCCTGGACCTCGATGAGATCTTCCACTGCTCTTTTAAGAGTCCAACAATCTTCAGTGTCATGCCCCACGACTCCAGAGTGGTATTCACATCTAGCATCAGCCCGGTGCGAGGGGGACTTGGGGTTCGGCCGGTTTGGGGCCATTGGCTGCAACATACCTATCCTGACCAACTTTTGGAGCAAGCTCGAGTAGGATTCACCAATAGAGGTGAACTGATTCTTTTTGAAAGGCTCTCTTGGGTGGGGATTGTATTGGGGAACATTTGATTGGGGATTATATGGAGCTTGGTAAAGATGGGCATTTCTAGGAAGTGGAGCTCAGTTTTGGTTATAATTTTGTGGCTGCGTGTAAGGTTGTGTGTTCATCACCGCATAGGGAGGTGGTGTCACGGCATATGCAGCATCATCTTGATAGGGGAAATAGTGTTCAGTGATTTTAGGAAGCATATATGATGTAATGAATACCCTGCAGTCCCCCTTCGAACTTGAAGCCATCATGGATCCTTATTCTCTCTCGTTTCTATTCATAAAGCCCCCTGACTCATTCTGAACGGCATGTGATGCTGCCTTAAAAGAAGCTTGAGTCAAGATTCGGCCCGTTTTCAAACCATTTTCGACCATCTCCCCAATTTTGATAGCTTCGGCGAACGGTCTACCCATAGCAGACATTATGTTCTGGAAGTAGTTAGCCTCTTGGGCCTGTAGGAAGACCGTAACCATTTCTGTTTCGTCCATGTGAGGCTTTGCCCTGGCAGCTTGCTCACGCCATTGACAGCATATTCGCGAAAGCTTTCCGCAGTTTTCTTTTTCAAATTAGACAAAGAGTTCCTATCGGGAGCGATGTCCACATTATACTGGAACTGGCGGACAAAGTCTCGGGCCAAATCGTCCCACATATGCCAATGAGTAATTTCTTGATCCATATACCATTCAGAAGCGATCTCGGTAAGGCTTTCTCCGAAATATGCCATCAACAACTCTTCTTTTCCATCAGCACCTCTCAATTGGTTACAATATCGTTTCAAGTGAGTCATCGGGTCTCCGTGCCCGTCATATTTTTCAAACTTTGGCGTCTTGAAACCAACTGGCAGGTGAACATGTGGAAACATGCATAAATTGGAGTAGGAAAGGCTCTTCTGACCGCTCAAACCTTGTATGTTCTTTAAGCTTTGCTCTAAGTTTCTCATCTTCCGAGCCATTTCTTCTTGCTCGGGGTTTCTCATTGTTTTTTGCTGACCCGTAAGAGACTCATATTGCGAGTGCTGAGGGTAAGAGTTTGGCTTGGGCACTGTTGGTTGTGCCATGGTGAAGATTGGTGGTGCAACGAATATTGCTGGCGGTGCCCTTGAATCCGGCTCCTAGGGGTGATCGACAAAAGGCATTCCGGGGCTATTAGGCGGCATTAGAGGGTGCCCACATGGGAAGAATGAATTGGGCACAAGGATGTTGGAAAGTCCATCTGAATCGGGAATCAACTCAGGAAAACGAGGGATTACACTTGGCGGTCCCCTACCATTTGACCAGGCTTCCCACATTTCCAACATGCAGCGACGCAACATTCTGTTTTCTTCAGCAGTTGCTGATTCCGACTGCGGAATAGCCGATGATGGGCTGAACGACGATTGTCAGACTACTTGCGGAGGCCATCTCTACCTTTGGATATTGTAAAGGACGAGAAGCCAGAGTACCACAAAACCAACCACCAAAACCTAGCTAATTTACAAACCAAACAACCTTGTTAGTTTATGAGACATTTAACATATAGGAAATCACATGTTGGGATGCAATGCACCTAACAGTTAAACGCTTCTACCATGTGTTTGAACGGTTGCATGTTTCATCCCGACCTTTAAATGTCTCTTTTCATTTTTGTCTCTCCCCCTCCCCCTTTTTTTTCATATCTCGGTTTCTTTTTCTTTTTCTTTTTGTTATTCTCGCTCTTTATTTTTCTTTGTTATTTTTTTGTCACTCTCTTTTTTATCCTCTCTTTTTTTCACTTCTTTTTCTCTCACTTTTTAAAATTTTTTTTTATATGATCGAATCCGATTGGGATTGCCTACATATCATGATGCCGCATGAATCAGATCCTGCGTAGTTCGGGAAGATTGAGAATGAAGCAAATAAACTAAGTTTTTTTTTGAATTTCGTTTATTTTATTTTTTTGAATTTTTTAATAATTTTTTTTTAAATTTTGGGCAAAAGACTTCTAAAAATAATGGAAATATTTTTTGTTTGATTTTTTTTGAATGACAGACTCCTAAAAATTCTTTTTATTTTGTTTTGAACTTTGAGAATTCCAAAAGTAAAAAGAAAATATTTTGGTTGAATTTTCAATCGTTTAGTCCCTTTTTTTTAAAAAGAAAGAAAATATTTTTGGATTTGATTTATTTTTTCTTCGTGTTTTTTTTTTGTTTTAGAAAGAAAGACTTATAATAAAAAAAATGAAATATATATATTTTGAAATTTCATTTTTTTTGTTTCTTTTTTTGTTTTTTGTTTTTTGAATTTTTGAAAGAAAAACTCATAAGGAAGAAGGGATATTTTTTTTTGGTTTCAAGAACATCTTGAATCAACTTAGTAGTATATAATTATCTATATGTTATATATACAGTAGGAAAGATAATATAGCTCACTAGAGCTTATCGAGTGCCTCAGTCTGATTTTGCTCAAAGTAATTTGGTAATACATTGTGCTCCCCAAGCACAACTTCACCTCATGTTGGTTTCACAGAATCCATAATCAGCTTGAGAAAAGTGCTATTTCCACAACCATTAAGACCAATGATAGCAATTTTCTCTCCTCTCTCAATTGTGAAATTTGCTTTCTTGAAAAGGACCTTATCCCCATAGGTAAATTCCAGATTTTTAACATTTACAACTGTTCTTCCACTTCTTTCACGTTTAGGGAACCTAATCTTCATTTGTTTCCTAATGAATGGCTTATCAACTTGTTCCTGGTCCTGAAATTTTTCAGCTTCCTTTCAGCAGTATAAGTTGCTTCATTAATGTGTACCTGGACATATTTTGAAAATTTTTCGCTTTTGTGCCTTCCTTTCGTACCAAGTGATGCTTTTGTTGCTTTGTCCCTACCTGGCTACGGGTATGTTTTGGAACCTCATTCCACAATAACAAAGTTCAGATCATACACTTCCCCCATTACTATTTCCCCCCCTAAGAGAAGGAATACCCGTTCTGCTTTTGGTACATTATTCGAGCTCACTAAACAGGTCACGGTAAAATGAGACCGCGACAACCTATGGACTTGGACCTGTTACACTCATTTTCAGGAGAAAGATATAGTGCTCAAATAAGCAGTAACAGAAAAAATGAAAAATGGAGTACAACATTATTGTCCATCTCATTATACCATCGAAAGAGTAATGGTTCACTGATATTATACAAAAAATCACCACCACAGATTCTTCAATGTACTACTCTTCAACAACACACTTCAACAAATATTCTGAGAAGGGAATATGAACCATTTGTGTACTTGACGATATGGATACAGAGGATCGAGGAGAACAAATACAGGTGCGCTGGCAGTGTCCCTGTGTGTTGGTAGCGTTTCACCCAAATTCAAACATGTAGATGCAAGCACACAAGAAGATACAATTTAGCTCGATTTCCTGCCCATATGAAAAGTGCATTCATGCTCCCAAACTCTTTTATTTCCCTCTTATGCAGACTAGTTCCCCCCTTCTATAAAACATGTCCACTTCTCAAAATGAATTGTCAAAAGTACCAGCCCAAGTTGAAACTGGGCAGCATAGTACTCTTCCTTGTGTCTATGCATTGGCCTATTCCTAACTTCCTTCCATTGGGTTGAGTGCATTGTATTAATACCACCAATTGGGATTCCATTAGGACATAGAGCATAGATACATAATCATTACCTCAAAAGTGAGAGCTAAACTTAGCAAACCCAAATAAAGTCTAAGGACAAAGTCACGGATCGAAGCTCAGCTCAAACAGCAGTAAACACCAAACAGCATCACATCAGGTCAAGGCCATGAACAAGAGACTTAATTTCATTTTTTCGTCCATGGATTGTATATGGTCCTCCACCTACTTGCCCAGAACCAATAGTACTACTACTATACTCAATTTTCCTTTCCAGAGATTGCCTTCGCAGAAACCAACTTTGCAGTACTACTGTATCAACGGCAGAGAAGAAGTAAACGATGGAAAATATTGGAGCTACCGACTATTCTTGTTCGGAAAAAGGAGGGGGGGGGGTCGATTCTTAGAGGATCTATTTTTAGGTCTGTGTTTATTTGGTTTTGTTTGCTAAGAGTGAAAGAGTGAGGAAGAAGATGGAGTGGCGACTGGTTTTGAGGTTGATGTTTTCGGCGAGCTGGCTGGCTTAATTTTTCGATCAAATTTGTCGCGACGGCAACGGGAGTCGCCGGAGAAGGGCAGCGTGGAGAGGGTGGTTAGTCAATGGCTCTAAGCCTCAGGGGGGTAGGGTGTCGCTGCCATCCAAGGGGAAGGGCTCTCTTCTCTGTATTTTGTGTGAAGAGGAAGAAGCCAGGGGAGGGGAAAAAACGGCGGATCTGGGTTTGGGTTTTGGGGTTTAGGGTTTAGGGTTTTTTTTACTTACTATTAATGTTTTGAACTTCAAAAATTGGCACGTGTTGGGATGTTAATCAAATATGGGGAAAATCCTTAGTAACCCGAGCGTGGGCCTGCCTAATTTCGGTGTTTGGCACCATCACGACCTGAGTTAGTATTTTGGGTCGTGACAACGTGGTATCAGAGCTCTAGGTTCACGTAGGCCTCACAAGTCACGGGAAAACCTAGTAGACTCTTGCAGATCGGTATGGAGACGTCTGTACTTATCTTCGGGAGGCTATAGGGTGTTAGGAAAACATCTCCTTATTTTTATTCTAGCGTGCACTCAATGGTTTACTAAATCTTATTCTTCTATTCTCTCACAGATGGTGAGGACACATGCATCCGATGTTCCAGACCTGGGAGGGGCTGTTACCCCCGTTGTTCGAGGCCGTGGCAGAGGCCGGGGGAGGGTACCGGACCGAGGTTGGGGAAGATGGCGTCCCCGAGCTATTTTAGTTGTACCACCACCAGAGGATCCTACTATAGAGGAGCAGGGTGAGGTGCCCCCAGCAGGTCCTGCTCTAGTGGACTTTATGATGGCGCCAGGCTTCCAGGAGATCATGGGCCGTATGATGCGGTTTATGGACACCATGTCCCGGGCTTGTTTATTTCCAGTAGATCCTGCCACATCTTAGGCGGGAGGGGGGGCCCAGACTCCTACCCGCTAGGCTGTAGGTCAGGCAGCAGCATTACATCATACCCCGGGTACACTGCCCATGGGTGGGGTCCAGCCTGTAGCAGCAGCACCTGAGCTCAGAGTAGCTGCTGATGGAGATCCGAAGAAGTTATTGGATAGATGGACTCGATTGCACCCTCCATTCTTCGGGGGTGAGCGAGGCGAGGATGCCCAGGATTTTGTTGACAGGTGTAGGGACAGGGTGCACAATATGAGGATACTAGAGTCTCACGAAGTAGACTTCACTACCTTCCAGTTAGAGGGCAGAGCTCGCAGATGGTGGCAGTCCTATATTATCAGCAGGCCAGCAGATTCTCATCCTATCACTGGGGAGCAGTTCACTCAGATGTTTCTATACAGGTATATTCCACCCTCTGAGAGGGAAGAGCTGCGCTATCAGTTTCAGCAGCTGGAGCAGGGACAAATGTCAGTGACAGATTATGAGGCAAGATTCTCAGAGTTGTCTCGCCACGCACTCATGATATTACCTACTGATGCCGAGAGAGTGCGGAGATTTGTAGCAGGGCTGCACTCCGGTATTAGGGCCAACATGGCCCGAGAGGTGGAGATGAGGACTCCCTATCAACTAGTGGTCGAGATAGCCCGTCAGATTGATGGCTATCGATCGAGAGACAGAGAGTAGGGTCAGCAGGACAAGAGAGCCAAATTCTCCGGGGATTTCAGAGGTGCCCCTGTTGGGGGCAGAGGTCAGTTCAGTAGAGGTCAGCCCAGCAGGCCTCCATATTCAGCACCCCCACCACCTCCCCGAGGTGTTCCAGCGAGGGCTCATTTCAGCGCCATGCCAGAGCGTTCCTACCACCCTCCAGCCATTCAGAGTTCACCCAGTGGTTATTCCAGTTATCCAAGATTCCCCAGTCCCTACTTCAGTGCTATGCCAGAGAGTACACATCGCTCTCCGGCCATTCAAGGTTCTTCTTCGGGGTAGCAGGCTATGACACCCGGAGGTTGTTATGAGTAGGGGGATCCAGGTCATATGAAGAGGCATTGTCCTAGGTTTTGGGGCAAAACAGTGCAGTAGGATTTTCAGCCTATAGGTCCAGCACCAGCCGTTAGGCCACCTCGAGGTGGGAGACACGTCGACAGGGGTCGTCCTAGAGGTGGAGGCCAGTCAGGGGGAGGTCAGCCAGCTCCTGTTCATTCTGGTGGGGCTCAGTCTTCCGGTGCTCCAGCTAGATTCTATGCTATTCCGGCCAGATCAGATGTAGTGGCCTCAGATGCAGTGATCATAGGTATTATTACAGTATGTGGTAGAGAGGCATCTGTGTTATTTAATCCAGGATCCACTTATTCCTATGTTTTGGTCTTATTTGCTCATTTTATGGATGTCCCTTGTGAGTCCTTGGGTTCTCCTATATGTGTGTCTACTCCTGTGGACGGTTCTGTGGTGGTAGACTGGGTTTACCGGTTATGTATGGTTATATTCTACGGGTTCGAGACTCGAGCGGATCTCTTATTGCTCGACATGGTTGATTTTGAGATTATTTAGGCATGGATTGGCTATCTCCTTATCATGCCGCGCTATATTTCCATGCTAAGAGAGTTAGTTTAGCCATGCCAGAGTCGCCTAGGCTGGAGTGGAGAGGTTCTTCAGTTAGTGCAGCCAGCCGGGTTATTTCATTCCTGAAGGCTCGACATATGGTCGAGAAGGGTTGTATGGCCTACCTCGCTTATGTGCGGGACACCACCGCCGAGTCTCCGACGATTGATTCATTGCTAGTTGTTCGATAGTTTGCTGATGTATTTCCTTCAGACCTTCCAGGCATGCCTCCGGATCGTGATATTGATTTCTGCATTGATTCAGCTCCAGGCACCCAACCTATATCTATTCTTTCATACTGTATGGCTCCGAAAGAATTGAAGGAGTTGAAGGAGCAGTTGGAGGAGTTGTTGGCTAAGGGGTTCATCAGACCGAGTGTATCGTCGTGGGGTGCTCCAGTTCTATTCGTGAAGAAGAAGGATGGGTCCATGTAGATGTGTATTGATTACCGCCTGTTTAACAAGGTCACCTTTAAGAACAAGTATCCTTTGCCACGCATCGATGATTTGTTTGACCAGTTGCAGGGTGCTAAGATCTTTTCTAAGATTGATTTGAGATCGGGATATCATCAGTTGAAGATTCGGGCCTCAAATGTTCCGAAGACTGCTTTCCCTATGAGGTATGGCCACTATGAGTTCCTGGTGATGTCCTTTGGCTTGACTAATGCCCCAGCAACATTCATGGACTTGATGAATACGGTATTCAGGCCGTATATTGATTCCTTTGTCATTGTCTTCATTGATGACATTTTGATTTACTCATGTAACCTGGGGGAGCACGAGCAGTATTTGAGAGTTGTGGTCCAGACTTTGCGAGAACAGAAGCTATATGCTAAGTTCTCCAAGTGTGAGTTCTGGTTGGATTCCGTAGCATTCCTGGGGCATGTGGTATCCGGAGAGGGTATCAAGGTTGATCCTCAGAAGATCGAGGCAGTTCAGAGTTGACCGCGTCCTACTTCAGATCAGGAGCTTTTTGGGCCTAACAGGCTATTATCGCCGATTTGTGGAGGGTTTCTCTTCTATTGCAACTCCATTGACTAGATTGACTCAGAAAAATGCATTATTTCAATGGTCTGACGAGTGTGAGGCGAGCTTTCAGAAGCTCAAGGCAACATTGACCTCAACACTAGTTCTGGTATTGCTTCCGGTTCTGGGATGTACACAGTATATTGCGACGCTTCACGCGTTGGCTTGGGGTATGTATTGATGCAAGAAGGGAGAGTTATTGCTTATGCTTCACGCCAGCTGAAGATTCATGAAAAGAATTACCATGTGCACGTTTTAGAGTTAGCGACGATTGTGCATGCTCTTAAGATTTGGAGGCACTACTTGTATGGGGTGTCCTGTGAGGTTTATACAGACCACCGCAGCTTGTATTACTTGTTCAAGCAGAGGGATCTTAATTTGAGGCAGCGCAGATGGCTTGAGTTGTTGAAGGATTATGATATCACCATTCTTTATCATCCGGGGAAGGTAAACGTAGTAGCAGATTCCTTGAGCAGGAAGGCAGAGAGTATGGGTTGTTTGGCTTACATTACAGCAGGGGAGAGACCTCTAGCCTTGGACATTCAGTCCTTGGCTAATCTCCTGGTGAGGTTAGACCTTTCGGATCCTCGTCGAGTTCTAGCACATGTGGTTGCGCAGTCTTCGTTATTAGGTGAAATTAAGGCTCGACAGTTTGATGATCCGTGCTTGGCAGAGCTTCGGTAGACAGTGGTACAGGCTGGTGCCAAGGAGGTTACTATTGGCGAGGATGATGTTCTGAGACTTCAGGGCCGTTTATTTGTTCCTAATGTCGATGTCCTGAGAGGGAGGATTCTAGAGGAGGCACACAGTTCTCGGTATTCTGTCCATCCTGGTGCTATGAAAATGTATCGTGATTTAAAGCAGCATTACTGGTGGAGGCGGATGAAGAAAGACATTGTGGAGTATGTGGCTAGGTGTCTTAATTTCCAGCAGGTTAAGTATGAGTACCAGAGGCCAGGAGGCATACTTCAGCGGATGCCCATTCCAGAATGGAAGTGGGAACGCATCACTATGGACTTCGTGGTTGGGTTGCCTCGGACTTTGGGGAAGGTTGACGCGGTTTGGGTCATTGTGGATAGATTGACCAAATCAACGCATTTTATTCCAGTGACTACTACATCTACTTCTGAGAAGTTGGCACATATCTACATTCGAGAGATAGTCCGGTTGCACGGTGTGCCAGTGTTCATTATATCAGATCGAGGTCCTCAGTTCACCTCGCACTTCTGGAGAGCTTTGCATAGTGAGATGGGTACCCAAATAGATCTCAGCACAACATTTCACCCTCAGACTGATGGTCAGTCAGAGCGTACAATTTAGATATTGGAGGACATGCTAAGGGCATGTGTGATTGACTTCGGAGGTCAATGGGACCAGTTCTTGCCTTTGGCCGAGTTTGCGTACAATAATAGTTATCAGTCCAGCATTGAGATGGCACCATTTGAGGCTTTGTATGGTCGGCGATGTCGTTCTCCTATCGGGTGGTTTGAGCCTGGTGAGGCTTAGTTATATGGCACCGACCGAGTGAGGGATGCTTTGGAGAAAGTGAAGTTGATCCAGGAGAGGCTCCGCACAGCACAATCCAGTCAGAAGAGTTACGCGGATCAGAGGGCGCGTGATGTATCATTTATGGAAGGAGATAAGGTCCTGCTGAAAGTCTCGCCGATGAAGGGTATTATGAGGTTTGGGAAGAAGGGTATGCTGAGCCCGAGGTTTATAGGTCCCTTCGAGGTGTTGAGGCGTGTTGGGGAGGTTGCTTATGAGTTAGCCTTACCTCCCAGTTTATCAGGAGTTCATCCGGTTTTTCATGTATGCATGCTCCAGACGTACCATGCCGACTTCTCTCACGTGGTTGCTTTCAGCACTATTCAGTTGGATGTGAGGTTGGGCTACGAGGAGGAGCCAATTGCTATTATTGATAGACAGGATCGCCAATTGAGGTCCAAGAGAGTTTCTTCCGTAAAGGTCCAGTGGAAGGGCCAACCAGTTGAGGAGGCAACCTGGTAGTCCGAGGAGGGCATACGGAGCAGATATCCACTCTTATTCAGCACTTCAGGTATGATTCTAGACCCGTTCGAGGATGAACTTTTGTTTAAGAGGTGGAGAATGTAATGATCTGACTGGTCGTTTTGTGTTATCGGACCCCGTTCCCCTAAATGAAACTTCCCATAGCGGCTTATTGTGATTTATGACTTGCGGGGGTGGGTGGTCTGGGATTCGGAAGTGTTTAGAGTGCTATAGGAACACTTGGTTCCTTAAGGTTAGCCTTTAAGGCTAAGTTTGAATTTGGTGAACATTTTGGGTAAACGACCTCGGAATTGAGTTTCGACGGTTCCAGTAGCCTCATATGATGATTTCATACTTGGGCGTATATTCTTTTGGATGACCCGGGAGCGTTTCGGCGCCCAATATTGAATAAGAGTTCCTTAGGTTCCTATTGTGGTTTGGGACGTGTTTTTGAGTTATCGAGGTCCGAAAAGAATTCAAAGACCGCGAATAGTTTCGTTATGTCATTTATGACTTGCCTGCAAAATTTGGTGTCATTCCGAGTAGTATAGGTCGGTTCGGCGCATTTTTAGCGAAGTCAAGAAAACTTAAAGTTCGTAAGTTTGGTTCTAGGGGTTTTGAGGTGTGATTTTGAGTTTTAGCGTTGTTTTGGGTGTTTCGAAGGCTCGAGGGAGTCCGTATTATGATTTTGGACTTCTTGGTATATTTGGACGGGGGCTCGGGTGGGCCCAGGTGCCTCCCGGACACCACGCGAGGCCAAAAACCAGCTGAAATAGGTGCTGGTGCACCTGTTCTGGTGTGACCGCAGGTAGTGTTGCCCAGTCGCACGTGCGGGACCGCTCCTGCGGTCCCAGCCTCACAGGTGAGACCCCCAGCGGGTAGCCCATTCCTCGCAAGTGCGGACAAAGTTTCGCATGAGCGGAGTCGCGGGTGCGGTCTCCTCTCCACATGTGCGGGCCCAGGCTTCCTCGTCCATTTTCGTAGTTGCGAGCCTTTGCTCGCAGGTGCGAGACCGCAAGTGCGGTCCTTGAGCCGCAGGTGCGGAACCACTGTCAGGCAATGTTTCTTTAAAATACGGGGTTCTTCATTCCTTCCTCTGTTAAAACACTTTGAGAGCTTGGGAAAATGGCTCCATGACCCAACCACTGAAAGGTAAGTAAATTCTATCCTAAAGTTAGTTAATGCATGCATTCTTAGAGAATTTAACCACTTAATTAGTGAAAAATTTAGGAATTTGGGTAGTAACCTAGGGCCTTCGAGAATATAGAAAATTACCCGTGAATTGGCTATGAAATCATACAAAAATCGTATATTAATGATCCTTAGTCTATGGGTGAGTGTTTCCTTCGAGAATTTTTGGAATCCGAGCATGCGGGCCCGCGGTTGGATTTTGGGATTTCTTCAAGAATGATGAATTGACTAAGTACTAGGAGGATTCCATGCTTTGAATATAAATTGATATGTTTGTATAACATTTGGCTAGTTTCGAGTCCGTGGGTGTCGAGTTTGGAGTTTTGGGCGCGTTCTTGACCCGGAGAGTAGATTCGACGCGAGGTGAATCTCCTTTCTAACCTTGTAAGAGGGAACTGTCCCCCTAGATGCTTTAAATGACTATGTGCTAATGTTTGTGGGGTCTACGTACGCGCAAAGTGATGCGAGCCCGTACGTAGCGACTATTATTGTTATGTCCGGGTAGTTAGGCCTACACCATGCCTTATGTTTTCCTTGAAATGAGCTATATGCTTAGTGAATTATTGTTACATGCAGCTTGTTTCCCTGAGATCATGGAATTTAAGTAATTTTAAGGAATTGTTCACGAAAAGTAATTTATAAAGAATAAATGTGTGGACTGTGTGTGCATGTGACCGCTTCGCAATTTACATTCCGCGAGCGGCGTGTTATTTCCCCACTCTCAAGGGAGCAGGCCGTACGCCACAGCGAGATTGAAAGACATATTATTGGTTCGGGCCGTTCGACCCTCGGCAGTGCACATATATGATCATTATGATGGCTCAGGCCGGTTGTCCTTATCCTGTATGCGCATGCTAAATTGTTAATGATTCTTTTATGGATTTTGAGTGGTCAGATATATTTTTAAAGGAAAGAGAGGAATAATGAAGTGGAAGTTGTACATTTACTTCCAGTATTTATTTGAACTACTATTACTTTTAAATGTTTACTGCTTTTATCCTCCTCGTATGTCTGTTACTGATATTATATCTTGCTTAATCATTTTGTTGGACCTTAGTGAGTGTCAAGTCGAGCTCTCGTCACTACTTCTTCGAGGTTAGGCGGGATACTCACTGGGTACATATTTGTTTATGTACTCATGCTACACTTCTGTACTTAATTGTACAGGTTCTGAGGCTGGTGCATCTGGTTATCAGACCAGAGCTCGATTTTGATCATAGTTGGATCTGACTTCACGGTGTGCTGCTTCTCCTGGCGATCCTTGGCAGCACCATGGAGTTTCTTTTGTTTATTTCCCGTCTATTTCTTTCAGACAGTGGGACTGTATATTATATTCTTGTATATTCTGTTAGTATGCCCGTAGGACTTGTGACACTAGTTCCTGGAACACACGTAGTGGTTATTTTGGTTTGCGGGTCTGTATATATATATATATATATATATATATATATATTGGCTCACGCCTCTTTTCGACTGCTTTTGGTTAAAATATGGCTTACTATATTTTTCAATTAATATTTTGAACCTTAAAACTTGGTACGTGTTGGGTTGTTTAATCAAATATGGGGAAATCCTTAGTAATCCGAGCGTGGGATTGCCTAATCCCGGTGTTGGGCACCATCACGACCTGAGTTAGTATTTTGGGTTGTGACAGGCTGAGCGCCTCGACAGTAAATAGATCGGATCGGGCCAAACGCCTCGACAGGTTAATAGATGCATCTATGGTTCGCGTTGTTCGACCCTTCAGCAGTGCACATTTTATTATTTTGTTGGATCGGTCCGTACGACCTCGACATTATTTGCACATGCTATTTGCTTGGTACTTTCTAGGACTTGAACTGCTTAAATGACTTGAAATATAAATTGTTAAGTGAAATGATGAAAACTGAAATTATATTTATGAAAGAAGCTGTCACTTCCTGTTGTTATCTGTTATTAAATCATGACATTCATGCCTAGCATCACATTTAATTATATTAATTTGACCACTAGTAAGTGTCGAAGTCGACCTCTCGTCACTACCTCTTTGAGATTAGACAGGATACTTATTAGGTACACGCTATTTTGTACTCATACTACACTTGCTGTACATTTTAATGTACATGTAGATGTATGGACTGCGGCCTTGTGGGTACAACATCGTTGTTGATTCGGATACCTTGGTGAGCTGCATCTCTCGAGACAGCCCGCAGTCATCAGAGTCTCCTTCAGAGTATTGTACTTTCTTTTCTGTCCAATTTGTATTCCGGACTATTATTGTATTACATTTTAAATTCCTAGAAATTTGCTCATGCACTTGTGACATCGGGTTCTGGGATGTATATGGGACTAGTTAGTTTTGAAAATTTGTTAAAGACATTATTATTTACTCGGTGAAGTTTATTATTTATTGCTTACTGTAAGGAAATATATGATTTCAAAACACTAAAAATGAGGATTTAAATTACTATTTAGTGTTGGCTTGAGTGATGACCCAAAAGGTCATCCCGTATATTTCTAGCTAATTCTGTGTTCAGAGATCGTGAAAATATCTTTCTATCTCACCTCGATTTGCGTGCTCAGCCCGGGAAGCCTTTATGTGAAAAATTGATAAAAATGATAATTTTGTATTAGAAATTTGAATAAAGTCGACTTCGGTCAATGTTTTTGGTAAACGGACCCGGACTCGTGATTTGACGGTCCCGGAGGGTCCGTAGGAAAAGATGGAACTTGGGCGTATGCCCGGAATCGAATTCCGAGGTCCTAAGTCCGAGAAATAAATATTTAAAGAAAATTATTTTCTGAAAAATATAAAGTTTTTTGAAAATGAAAAGTTGAGGTAAAACCTGTGATATCGGGCCCGTATCATGGTTCCGGAGCGCGGTACAGGTTCAATATGATTTATATGTGTTATCTGTTAAGTTTGGTAATAAACGTACTTGGTTTGACGTGATTCGGACCTTAAATGCAAAATTTGAAGTTTAAGAAGTTTTGAGAATTTTTATGGATTTGGAGGTTTAATCCGATGTTTATGATGTTATTTTGGTGTTTTGATTACTCGAGTAAGTCCGTAGGATATTTTTGAGATGTTGTGTGTATTTGGTTTTGAGCCTCGAGGGCTTGGGTGTGTTTCGGATAGGGTTTGGGTCCATTTCCTCTCATTTTACTCTGCGGATTCTGCTATCTAGTGTTCTCTTCTATGTGATCGCATAGACTAATCCGCGATCGCATAGTGTAAAATGGACCAGCCCAGTTTTTCCCTCTTCGCGATCGCATAGCAACCCCTGCGTTCGCGTAGTGTCCTTGCTCTCCTTCTCCGCGTCGCATTCCTCTTGTCGCGTTCGCGATGCTCCACTGGATAGTGACCATAAATCTCTTCTATGCGATCGCATCAACCCATTCGCGATCGCATAGTACCTTTTTGCTAGCAACATTTTTATTCTATGGAATCTCATCCTTGTGTCCTCGATCAGGATGCTTTAAAAAAAATACTTGGGCAGAACAGTTTATAACCTCAAAATTGGGGTTTCACCATTTTAAACATATTTTGACTTCTACAACTCGATTTTGGGCGATTCTTTGCGGGTTTTTCATACAAATCGAATGGTATGTGTTCTTCCATTAGAATTAAATATATTTCATGAATTAGTTCTTGTTTTTATCATTTAAATTGTGATTTGGGTTGAGGGGATTGTGGATTTTGAAAGAAAAATTCAAAAATGAAAATTCATGATTTGAATGACCAAATATTATCGGAATTGGATAAATTTAGTATGGGTGAACTCGTATCGGAATGGGTAATCGAAATTTGTAAAATTTGTCGGGTTCTGAGGTGCGGGCATGGGGGTCAATTTTTATAAATTTACAAAGGTTGAAACTTTATTATTCGGAATCGTTCCTTGTACGTTTTATATATATTTTGAAGTTGTTTTAGTTGATTTTGAGCCGTCCGGAGGCCTTCCCGCCCGAGAAGTCTTTTTTTGAGTACCGGGTTATCGTCTTTGAGGTAAATATCTTGCCTAACCTTGTGTGGGGGAACTACCCCTTAGGATTAAGTCTTCTATGTTTATTGTAGTCCGCGTACGCGAGGTGACGAGTGCATACTCAGACTTATTTGCAAATAGATTGCTCTTTAGGGATTTTAGGTCCTTATGTTCCCCGTGTATGAATTGAAATTGTTATATCTGAATTTTTGATTTCTAGTTTCATATCTCCCTGCTGAAATTATAAGTCCTTGCCTAGTATTCCTTGTTTCTTATTTGATCTTAATTGACTTAAATGAGGACTTTGCCTTTCCTACCGTTATACTATATCTTTCTTCATACACTGCCTATGTGGCTAAAACTAGTATAATCTCGCCCTATAATTTTCTAACAAGTAATTGGAATATCTATACGTTGGTGTCAAGCATACCCGTGAGTCGTACATTGTGATTTAAATAATTTTCCCTTAAGTAGTACTTAGGTTTAATTGATGACCGCCCATGTTGATGGTAATTCTTTGATGCTGCCTATTTACTGAGCATTGTTCAAGCTGAAGTTTATTCGGTGAAGAAAATTGTCTAAGTGAGATTGGTTATAGCTGATTCCCTTGCCGGGATGATTTGGTTTCTTGGTTGCGAACTTGAATATATAGAATCGTTGCTATATTTGCCTTGTTTTCCCCTTGTTATGCTGCTTCTCTTTGTGCTTGGCATTCCTTTCAGTGGCTACTTCTTATGAGTGAGTTCTTACCATTTTTGTGATTTAAGTCTTCGTATCGATTTGCTCATCGCACTTTGCATTCTGTCTCATTTGCTTTTGCGCCTGTTGTGGCAATATATGTGGTTTATGTCGCATTCTGGTTGTTTTTCTCAGTGGCTGCATTGCATATTTAAATTGGGACTATGGACCGAGATTCGGGAGCTTCCCCCCTATACTGCATTGCATATTTAAATTGGGACAACGGACGGAGATCCAGAAGCTCTCCCCCTGTACTGCATCGCATATTTAAATTGGGACTACGGAGGAGATTCCGAGAGCTTTCCCCCTGTACTGCATTGCATGACAAATTTTGAGTTTCGGACTGAGTTCCGGTGGTTTTACCATTGAGGAGATTTGGATATATATATATACACACACACACACACACACATTGAAAAGTATAGCTGAAAAGCAATTATCTCCAGAAAAAGTTATGTCTGAAGGACTTCTATTTCGAAAATATATTTGAAAAGTATTTGTCTTGCAGAAAAATGATATTTGAAAGAGCAGTATTTGGGAAAGTATATTTGAACACCACGTATTTTGAAGAGACTATGTTTTAAAGATTTCTCTTTATAAAAGTATATAAATATATATTCAAAGAAGTATGTTTCAAAGAAGAAATTTCTCTATTTCGAAATGATTATATCTTTAAAACTTTCAAAATAAACTCACGATTTAAAGGTTTTCACTCGAAGGTTTGACTAGTTTTATTGAGTTTATTGGCTAAGTCCTGACGTGAATAAATTGATGCAGTGTTGAGTTGCTAGTGTTTTATTGGGTTGTGATTCCCGGCATTTGGCTTGCATTCTTTCCGTTCTCTTTGCGTATTTATATTATGCTGTCTGTTGATCGTAATTATTGAATTTTCTTCCTTATTATTCGATCGTACCGTTAATTATATCGAAAAATCTTTAGATAGATATTATGTTTTAGTCATTGGTACATTGATGTCTTTTTACTTATTAGACCAGTGGTGTCTTGACTAGTTCTTGTCACTACTTCACCGAGGTTAGGCTTGATACTTACTGGGCACCGCTGTGGTGTGCTCATACTACACTTCTTCGCACTTTTGTGTGCAGATCCAGGTTATTATTGTTGTTAGCTGCATGGATCTATTGATGAGGAGACTCAAGGCAAACCAGCTGCTGCGTTCGCAGGCTTCAGAGTCACCTTCCTGTTTATGTCAACTGTACTTATTATTTCTAGACAGTTGTATTTAGATTCGGTTGAAAGATGTCGTAGATCTCATGACTTGTATTTACCGGGTTTTGGAAAAATTGTAAACTCTGTCAAGGTTTCTATAGCGAGACTGTTATAATTCCTTTATTATTGTTGTTGTTCAGTGGAAATGTTAGGCTTACCTAGTCCCTAAGACTAGGTTCCATCACGATACTTAACAGAGGAAAATTTGGGTCGTGACAAGTTGGTATCAGAGCTCTAGGTTCATAGGTGCTACGAGTCATAAGCGAGTTTTGTAGAGTCTTGAGGATCGGTACGGAGACGTCTGTACTTATCTTCGAGAGGCTACAGAACTATTTGGACAATTTCACTTCTTTCATTCCCATCGTGCGAGTTCATTGATCTTGAAGGTTGAAATTATCGTTCCATTCTCTCACCGATGGTGAGGACACGAGTTGTGGTTCCTGATGATGTTACCCGAAGAAAACGTCGCAAGGGTCAGAGACAAAGGTCAATGAGGAGCACGTGTCGCAGTTAAGATGCCTACCAGAGCAGCCGTTGAGGAGTCGCCAGTAGTTCTAGTTGGGGGACAGGTACTGGTGGTGCCTGTTTCTACCCTGGACTTCAGGAGGTCGGGGCATAGTTTTTTAGTACAATTGGTACATTAACTCAGGCAGGGTTGATTCTAGTGCACCAGTTTCTTCACAGATCAGGGGAGGAGTTCAGACTCCCATCGTCTACACTCCAGAGCAGTGAGATCATATTGGTCAGGTTCCAGTTGTTATGGCAAACACGAAGTGTGGTCTCAGTTCAGCCCGTGGTTAGGACGACAGCATCGGAGGAAGAACACCTTGGACTTGAGAGGTACAACAAGTACCACCCTCCTATCTTTCAGTGGAGTGGCGACAGATGGTACCCAGGTTTGCTGGAAGAGTGTCACTATATTCTTCGTACTTCGGGTATTATGGAGACAAACGGGATTGCTTTTGTCACGTCTCAGGTTCAGAGTAGTGGGTTGATCAGTGGTGGCAGCATATGAGTCTGGGTAACCTGGCCGAGTTAGCTTCACTAGCGTGGATTCAGTTTTTGGAGATGTTTTGAGAGAGGTTGCACCTCAGTTCCATCAAGATGTACGACGCGCGGAGTTTGAGCAGTGCATCAGGGAGCCATGTCACTATTGGAATATGTAGATTCAGTGAGTGGGCCAGATATACACCTCACTTGGTTGCTTCAATTAGGAGGCGAGTCCGTAGATTCATTGAGGGACTCAGGCATGGTAGAGAATTTTAGGTCAACCAGTTCAGTTTGTATTACCAGCTTCGCATGGGGGCTTTTTAGGTACTCATGGGTCTTAGAGGATCCGTATTGTATGTTTTTCCACAGCCACATCGGCAGAGAGATTGTTTTCAGTGTGGAGATGTTAGCCACAGGGTGAGAGATTGTTCTAGGATTCAGGTAGGAGAGTTATAGCAGGGTATTCAGGTGGGTAGAGGGCGCCCAAGAGGCGGAGGCCCGACCCGTTGATGTGTTGCATATAGTAGGCTAGAGGCCGTTGTGCCAAATATTATCACTCAGGTATGTGTTGAAGTGCTAAAGTGGGGTAGCATTGTATTTCACTATACCTCTGTCGGTCGGGACGAATTTCCCTTATTTGTTGCTTATTTATGAGTAAGTTTTATGCTTGGCACTCTATTCTTTGTTTGCTCCTGTTGGGAGATTCTATGAGTAGTAGCCCGTGTCTATCGTTGTTTATTTCATTCTTGATAGTGGTGAAACTGGAAGTGAGTCCTTGTTGTTCTTTGTGGTAAGATTTATGTGATTTCCCTGAGTATTTTGTCTACGAGTTGTGATTTGATACTCCATCGAGATGTGAGATCAGCTAGCGTTATGATTTTATCAGCTGAGATAAATTAGTGGAGGAAATTTCAATTGGTATGATATATTTTCGGTATGTGATTTAGAGTTGAGGGCGAGGTCCTCGTGATATTTGTGATTCAATATGTTTGGACCGGGCTGAGTACCGCGGTGGAATTTTATCAGGATGGAATCCTTGTGATTTGTTCATATGCTTTGCTTCTTCCTTGTTATATTGCTTTTGGTAAGTCAGTATTGATAGAGAGTTATGCTTATGGGCTTGTTTGATAGTACCTTTATATGCTTCTATTTTCATACTCAGATATTTTATTATGTGCTTCTTTAGTTTAGCTTGCGGGATGTGTGCCCGGTGGTGTTAGCCGTGACTCGGTGATTCGAGTGTCTAATGACGAGGTCTTCGTGTTTATTGCATCATTATCGATATTATGGTATTTGGAAACAGAGTTCCTCCATATGTGGGACTAATCGTCAATGTTGAGTTGATTTAGGGCAGTTATTGTGATCAAAAGTGCTATTGAGCCTATGTGTGATGTGCTATGTTGTGTGGTCGTGCCTCATGAGCGTAGACCTGAGTTGATGCAGCTGGTTGAGGCTAATGCCGGATATGGATTTAGAATCGGGTCTTTTGGAAATGAGCAGGAGGTGAGGAAGTGAGGTATGAGGATTATCGATGGTGATGAGAAGGCTATATTGCAGTTGTTATGGTGTCATCAGGCTTATGTAGGTTCGGGTGACATGGGATCACCCGCGGGTGTGTGTTGGAAGTGCGCAATCAGTATTGGATGAGTTCAAATTGAATCTTGGCACGTTCGAGAATGAACGTTTGTTTAAGAGGGGGATATTGTGATGATCCAAAAGGTCATCCCGTATATTTCTAGCTAATTCTATGTTCCGAGGTCGTGAAAACCTCCTTCTATCTTACCTTGATTTGCGTGCGCATCCTGGGCGTGTAGCCGGGAAGCCTTTATGTGAAAATTGATAAAAATGATAATTTTGTATTAGAAATTTGAATAAAGTTGACTTCGTTCAACGTTATTGGTAAACAGACCCGGACCCGGACCCGTGATTTGACGGTCCCGGAGGGTTCGCAGGAAAAGATGGGACTAGGGCGTATGCCCGGAATCAAATTCCGAGGTCTCAAGTCCGAGAAATGAATTATTAAAGAAAATTGTTTTTTGAAAAATATAAAGGTTTTTGAAAATGAAATTTGAGGTGAAACATGTGATATCGGGCCCGTATCATGGTTCCGGAACCCGGTACAAGTTTGATATGATTTATATGTGTTACCTGTGAAGTTTGGTAATAAACGGACTTGGTTTGACGTAATTCGGACCTTAAATGTAAAATTTGAAGTTTAAGAAGTTTTGAGAATTTTTATGGATTTGGAGGTTTAATCCGATGTTTATGATGTTATTTTAGTGTTTTGATTACTCGAATAAGTCCGTAGGATGTTTTTGAGTTTGTGTGTATATTTGGTTTTGAGCCCCAAGGGCTCGGGTGTTTTTCGGATAGGGTTCGGGTCCATTTCCTCTCATTTTACTCTGCTGATTCTGCTATCTGGTGTTCTCTTCTATGCGATCGCATACACTAATCCGCGATCGCATAGTGTAAAATGGACCAGCCCAGTTTTTCCCTCTTCGCGATCGCATAGCAACCCCTGCATTCGCGTAGTGTCCTTGCTCTCCTTCTCTGCGTTCGCATTCCCCTTGTCGCGTTTGAGATGCTCCACTGGACAGTGACCATAAATCTTTTCTATGCGATCGCATCAACCTATTCGCAATCGCATAGTAACTTTTTGCCAGCAACATTTTTCTTCTATGGAATTGCATCCTTGTGTCCGCGATCGCGATGCTTTAAAAAAATACCTGGGCAGAACAATTTATAACCTCAAAATTGGGGTTTCACCTTTTTAAACATATTTTGACTTCTAGAACTCGGTTTTGGGCGATTCTTTGAGGGGTTTTCACAAAAATCGAATGGGTAAGTGTTCTTCCACTAGAATTAAATATATTTCATGAATTAGTTCTTGTTTTTATCATTTAAATTGTGATTTGGGTTGAGGGGATTGTGGGTTTTGAAAGAGAACTTCAAGAATGAAAATTCATGATTTGAATGACCAAATGTTATCGGAATTGGATAAATTTAGTATGGGTGAACTCGTATCGGAATGAGTAATCGAAATTTGTAAAATTTGTCGGGTTTTGAGGTGCGGGCCCGGGGGTCGATTTTTATAAATTTGCAAAGATTGAAAATTTATTATTCGGAATCGTTCCTTATGCTTTTTATATGTATTTTGAAGTTGTTTTAGTTGATTTTGAGCCGTCCGGAAGCCTTCCCATCCGGAGGCCTTCCCATCCGAGAAGTCTATTTTTGAGTACCGGGTTGTCGTCTTTGAGGTAAGTATCTTGCCTAACCTTGTGTGGGGGAACTACCCCTTAGGATTGAGTCTTCTATGTTGATTGCAGTCCGCGTACGCAAGGTGACGAGTGCGTACTCGGACTTATTTGAAAATAGATTGCCCTTTAGGGATTTTAGGTCCTTATGTTCCCCGTTTATGAATTGAAATTGTTATATCTGAATTCCTGATTTCTAGTTTCATCTCTCCATGCTCAAATTAGAAGTACTTGCCTAGCATTCCTTGTTTCTTATTTGATCTTAATTGACTTAAATGAGGACTTTGCCTTTCCTACCGTTACACTATATCTTTCTTCATACACTGCCAATGTGACTAAAACTAGTATAATCTCACCCTATAATGGTCTAACAACTAATTGGAATATCTATACGTTGGTGTCAAGCATGCCCGTGAGTCGTACATTGTGATTTAAATGAGTTCCCCTTAATTACTACTTAGGTTTAATTGATGACCTTCCATGTTGATGGTAATTCTTTGATGTTGCCTATTTACTGAGCATTGTTCAAGCTGAGTTTATTCAGTGAAGCAAATTGTCTAAGTGAGATTGGTTATAGCTGATTCCCTTGCCGGGATGATTTGGTTTCTTGGTTGCGAACTTGATTATATAGAATCGTTGCTATATTTTCCTTGTTTTCCCCTCGTTATGCTGCTTCTCTTTGTGCTTGGCATTCCTTTCAGTAGCTACTTCTTATGAGTGAGTTCTTACAATTTTTGTGATTTAAGTCTTCGTATCGATTTGCTCATCGCACTTTGCATTCTGTCTCGTTTGCTTTTGCGCCTGTTGTGGCAATATATGTTGTTTCTGCCGCATGCTGGTTGTTTTCATCAGTGACTGCATTGCATATTTAAATTGGGACTACAGACCGAGATCCGGGAGCTTTCCCCCTTGTACTGCATTGCATATTTAAATTGGGACTACTGGCTGAGATCCGAGAGCTTTTCCCCTGTACTGCATTGCATATTTAAATTGGGACTACGGACGGAGATCCGGGAGCTTTCCCCCTATACTGCATCGCATATTTAAATTGGGACTACGGACGAGATTCCGGGAGCTTTCCCCCTGTACTGCATTGCATGACAAATTCTGAGTGGCGGACTGAGTTCCGGTGGTTTTATCATTGAGTGGATTTGGATATATATATATATATATATATATATATATATATATATATT